>JASANE010021536.1:0-30445 GCA_030248225.1 Trileptium ribeirensis
GTCTCACGCATCTAGGCGACGTTTAGTTCTCATAAGGAAAGCAATATTTAAGCAAAAAAAGTTATGCATCAGACATTTACTCGGACACTTAGCCATCCGAACACCAATAAAGAACCTTAGTATAAGAATTATACAGACGGCAAAACTGATTAGAGTTTTACGAACCATTCCCAGGGCACAACAAAATTATCGAGGAAATTTAAAACAGTTCTCGACTTGAAATCATAAACACGTAATATTTTGCAGCATCATTTCAAGCAGATATATAAATATTTTGAAGTTTTCCCGAAAAAAACAATAGAATAACCCTTAACTTTTTATGCGAACTCCAAAATATTGGCATCCTGGCAAAAAAACGGGCGTACCCGGTAGGTGATCTCTGACAAAGTTTTTGCACCCCCTGTTTAACCTCAATAAATTTTGCACTGTTTATTAATGTATTTAACAAGTCCCTTAAATCATTAAATTTTAAACATGATTAATTTCGAAGTCGGGTATGGCCCGGTTCAAGCCAGGGGGCCCCAGCTAATGTCCCCTGACCAAATCAGGCATCCCAAAGTGTCCAATCAGAGGCAACCCCGTTCGTGCCTCCTGGAAAAATTTTCAACAAATTGAGAAGCCAGCAAAAAGTGGTTAAAATTCAGCATTTTTAAGCAAATAGGTGACATGGTACACATAGCGTATCACCAACGCAGATATAATAAAAATAAAACCATGAACAAAAGTTCGTAATTTTTGAATATTTCAGCTTCCAAATATAATTTTAGAAAAAAAACTGCAAAGTATTTTGTGATAAAAATGGAACTGCGATATGTTTTGCAGCGAAAGTAAAAATTTTACACGTTGCTATTGGTGATGGGGAAAAATCTGGATATCCGGTTACGATTTCAAATGTAGATATTATGCGCGGCGTCGGAATATCTGGATATTCTGACATTGTATGCGGTAAGCAGTTGCAAAATTGTACTGGCAGAGAAGCCTTGATTTGAGGCTACCGAGAATACATTGTTTTTCTATGACTTTTTGAGAAGATATGTTGTAGTTGGATCTACATATTATCGGTTTAGTCGGTAGATTTTAGTATATATTTGCCTGATGCCAACAAGACGAAGGCGCTTCAGGTGACTGTCTCAGTTTAACGTTTAGTTGGGAACCCAAAATACTTCCATTTTCAAAACTATTTCTTGTTCAGTCCTTGTCTTTTCACAATAAACCAACCAACTTATGATACGTTATTACCAGGGAATAACCGGAACCGGAACCAGCAACCGGAATCGTCCAATTAAATCGAATCCGGAACGTGGTCTTCCAAATCTATATATAGTAAAACAGATGAAGGAAGAGATGCAGATACAGTGGATTTAAAATGTGCTAAAAATAACTTTTACATTCGGCTTAATGTGTTGTGATGGCATTATTGCCTTTCTGGAATTTTAAAGAGACTGAGGAAGCTAAATAACGTTTATTTATCCATCAATATGTCAGTTTTTGGACCCCCAGACCAGAGCAAAAAATACCTTCCAATGTTTATCCTTGCGTATATTGCGTCAAAATGAATGTGCTTATAACGCATGGATCGTAGAATAAACACTTTCGCTCTGTTTCCAGTCTCCTCCCTTTACTACACATACGTTTGTTACATGTTGTAATTCTTTAGGAAACTTGACATTATTGGTTTATATGGTTCTAAGATTAAATAATAGAAGGTATACATACTATAATTTTCTGACTGTGGGTTAAAATGCGCCGAAATTATCTGTAGGTTGAACTTAATGTATTGCTATCGTAATAATGTCTTTCTGGACCTTTGAAGACGCTGAGGAATCTTAAAATGATTGTTTATCTATTTAGATTACGCGTACCCCGGCACTGTGCGACTTAGATGTCTTCCACTATGTATCCTTCTATACACCGCGTCATACTGAACTGGCACGCCACGAATGGAGCGTAGACTATGTAATTTTAACCCTTTTGACATCGTCTAAAGTTACTGGACACAGAGCGTGCGTGTGTAGAACTTTTTAAATTCACGGCTATCCGCGCAAATCGGAGTCTTGTTTACCGCGACTAGGCCCGTACCCGTTCGCTCAGAATATTTTTTCAGACCCGTGGAGCCCGCAAATTGTAAACTTATATTGGTGGCATTGGAAGTTATGATTATACATAACAAAACCATTATACTGTAGTTAGGTTCTATTTTTTTATTTCTTGGCAGCCACTCTCACTGCAATAGGTACACGATCGATGTAGAAGTTTAGCATTCATTGTTCGCACATAAAGCCCTATAATTCATATGCCACCATATTTTGTTGACGACAAATTTGACAAAAGGAAAAAATATTTTCGGTAGATTAGAAACTGTTCATTGACTCAGCGTTTTACAAAATTACAAAATACCGTACCCGCGCGCAGCTATGACTGGACATACCGCTGTAATATGTTATTCAGGAGCGAACCAAAAAGTTTTGGTTTGTCCGGTTCTCAAGGAAAACTAGTAACTCGCGTGTGATGCGAAACGGAGCGAATGTGATTTCATTTATAAGTTGTCATTTTGTGTAATTACCAACAGGCACCGTTTAATATATATACCACCGTAAAAACTCTGGAGCCCTGAACCAATTGAAAAACCTAAACCTCGTCAGTCCCATCCCCATCGAAAACAACGGAAAACGTATGAAGTATTCGTTCTGGTCTCTAGATAACCAAACCATCGTGTTCAGCATACCGAAAAAGCTCTATATAGTTTATTCTTAATGCCCCATACCAAACGACTGAAGAAAGACTATACTCTGATACTTGGGTTCAATGACCTTAAAGCCCAATATAAAACTCTGAAAAGACATAATATTTGTGCAGGACTCTAGGTAACTAAACCACCATATTCAGCCTATAAACCTAGATGCTCTGCACACAATACATAACCAAACTGCCGAAGAGATAATATATTGTGGAAATTGGGTTTATTTATCCTAAACCTACTGAAACCCTCTGAAAAGGCATGATATATTCGTGCTGGTCATTAGTTGCTGAGCCTCTCAGCGTCCGACAGTTTTTGCCCATAACTTAGGATCCAGTTACTAGATCTCGCTAAAAATATGCCGTTCGATTCAGCTTGTCAAGCCGAGTCGAATGATGGGTAAAAATCTAATTTTTAAGAAAAAAATTTTTGGGGACCAAAAAATCGAAAATTTTAAAAATTCAATTTTTTGGTCGAAATGATCAGGGGAGGTCTCGAGGATCACAAAAATACCAAAATGTCCAAAATCTGATCATTTTTGGGCAAACGCGGGCTGGGGGATAATGGAAAAGAACCTTTGTGCGTTTATCATCCATAATGGAGAGGTACATATGTCCTGTTTGTGTATTCAAGTCTCCTATATCTCGGACGTAACCGTAGCTGTAGAGCGGCGTCATTATTACACACCTATGGGTAACCGGAAACGAAATTAAGCTTGACCGGAACAGTAAATTTTAGCCGACTTCTGAACACGTTCTTATTACTAGCAACTCTATCGAGATTGCAGAACGTAGTGAAGCGTAGGTACACACCTACGCCTTTTGTGTGCACAGCCAATCAGCTCTAGATAGCATACGTCGATATGCTATATGTGGATATCACACAATACCGCACAAGTTAGAACAAAACTAACGCCGGTAATAAGTTTCCCATGCCCCAAAACCCCCAACGTCATGCTATCAGTCGCCCAGGACGTAACAGTAACAATTAGGAATTTTGGGTCGATGAACCATGGCGGTGCCATATCCCCGTACCAGGGAGTAACCGGAACTCCGGTTAAGCTTCCGGCGAAAATAGTGTTCCGGTTGCTGTTCCGGCAAAGGGCAAAAACCATACCGGAGCCGGAATTCCGGTTTAAAAATTTCGTTTGAAATTTTCCACATTTTTTGCTTCATCTGTGATCCAAACATATGTAATATATATGCAATGATCAAGCTTCAATACAATCAAGCAAAAGAAAAGGTTAACTAAGCAATATCCCGTGTGAAACGTAAGCAGGTCACATAATTTAAGTGGGAATTTTTCATAATAATTTGTAGGAGTTTGTTAACAAAGCAAAGCCAGCCCGATGCTTGTAGCAACTATTTTACACATTCAGAAGTCTGCGGGGTACGTTCGAATTAAACGGGTCCAACTCATTAACAGAATATGGCTTACGTAGAAGTACTTTGCGTATGATTGGCTAACATAAATTGCGTCAAGCACCAGCCAGTGCAGTTGTAAACTTGGTATATCAGTCTAAATTAAAGTAAACTAACGTCATTTGCAACGCAGCCAGAAACTCCTTTCTTGGCAATGATCTGTGTTTATTGAAACTGTGGGAGCAGCATCACAATTTGTCTCATTTATAGCATTCCGATTAGAAAGTTATCATCTAACTGACGGGCACTGTTTGTCCAACGCTAGCCTAAACATTGTCTCTGACCACTGATCAGAAAATGACCTTCTATTATTTTTTCTTGGAATCACATAAACCAATAATCTCAAGTTTCCTACAGACGAGCATGTAACAAACGTATGTGTAGTAAAGGGAGGCGACTGGAGACAGAGCGAAAGTGTGTATTCTAGGCTCCCAGCTTTGTAAGCACATTCAATTTGACGCAGTATACGCAATGGTGTATAGTGGAAGACATTTTTTGCTCTGGGTGTCCAAAACCGACATATTGATCGATAAACAAACATTATTAGCTTCCTCAGTCTCTTTAAAGTTTCAGAAAGGCAATAATGCCATCGCAATACGTTAAGTTTTATGTAAAAGTTATTTTTAATGCATTTTAAATCCACTATACCTTCATTTCTTCCTTCATCTGTTTTACTATATATAAATTTCGAAGACCAGGTTCCGGATCCGGTTTAAATGGACGGTTCCGGTTACTGGTTCCGGTTATTCCCTGCCCCGTACCCATAGAACTGTGGATCGCAGAGCAAAATCAACACCAGCGATGAGTTTGCCATGCCCGAAAACCCCCAAGTAAAAGTTTTCAGTCGCCAGGACAAATTTTCGAATTTTGGCTCGAGGAACCACGAGTGCCATACCTCAAGCCCCATGAACTGGAACCTTCATCAAAAAACATAGAAGAGGCATCGGCATTTATCATTTTACTATGAAATAAAACTAGGCGGAGAAAAAATTCAAAAGTTAAAATTAAAATAACTGCTTTGAAGGGTACTAAAATGAGGTAAAAACCTTTATTTTGCTTTTTAACCCCGAACCTTGGGGCGCCATCCCACTGCACCCATGGAATCATGGGTCAAATAGGAAAACCAGCCCACACAATGAGTTAACCATGTGCGAAAACCCCAAGTGAACATTTTCAGCCGCCCAGGCTGAAAGAGCAAATTTTACAATTTTGTGTCGATGAATCATTGAGGCACCATACCTCAAACCCAATAACCCTAGAACTGGAGCCTTAATCGAAAAACAAAAAGAGGCATTGGCATTTATCATTTTACTATGAAATGAAACTAACCAGAGAAAATAATTCGAAAGTTAAAATAAAAATTACCTTGCTTCCTTGAATGGTACTAAAATGGGGTAAACGGGCCAAATAACCATCATTTTGACCTCTGATCCCGAACCATGGGGCGTCATACCCCGTACGCATGGAACCATGTGTCACAGAACAAAACCAGCACCGGCAACGAGTTTCCCATTCCGGAAATGCCACAGGTGAAACTTATCAGCCGCCCAACACGTCAGAACAAATTCTGGGTCGAGGACTCATTGGGGCGCCATAGCGCCTTACCTCGAACCCCATAAATCCAGAAATGGAGCCCTAATCGAAAAACAAGAAAGGAGCTTCGGCATTTGTTATTTTACTATGAAATAAAACCATCCATAGAAAAAAATTCGAAACTTAAGATAAAAATAACCTTGCTTCCGTGAATGGGGTAAACGGGGTAAAATGGGGTAAACGGGGCCAAATAACCCTCGTTTTGACGTCAGACTCCAGAACCAGACCCCAAATCAATAAACGCTCGGGGATGTACACGGTAACTCGACTATGCCGGTTCGAATGAGCCCAAGATCATGAAAATTGATTAAGTCAATAACGAGTTATGGCCGTTCACACACACACGGAATTTAAACGTTTTCACCCCTGCAACACACAATCTCCACTACGTTTCAGTACGTTCTGAATAAATTATATTATTCGCAGTAATATAAAAGGTAAGATAGATGAGCTTCTAGCTTGTTGTTGCTGAACGATATACTTATGAAAAAGGTATTTCACTGCGCTAAAGATAAATTAAGAGGCATTTTCACTGTCAGTGAAAGTCCGCTCGCTCGGTTTCAATTATATATATCATATTTCCATAAAAATTCATGATTTGCTGCAGTTCACATAGATCACCATTGTTATTTATATTCAACATTTTAATACCAAATAAAGACCATAAGTAGAATAGAAAGGTGATTTCTCAAAAGTTACTAGGTAAAAATGGTAAGTACATATATGCAACCTGTAACAATTAGGGGCACTTTTGATAATTCCAGTTAAGAAAATTTTGTCATAGCTTGTTTCAGATATTTTTCCAGCATAAGAGACTTTTACTTTCTTTGTCATTATTTAGCAGGGAATAACCGGAACCGCTCAGTTAAAACGGAACCGGGACCAAGTCTTATCAGTCTGAGTCTATATATAGTAAAACAAATGAAGGAAGAAATACAGGTACTGTGGGTTAACATGTGCTGAAATTATCTGCAGGTTGCACTTAATGTATTGCTATCGTAATAATGTCTTTCTGGACCTTTGAAGACGCTGAGAAATCTTAAAATGATTGTTTATCTATTTAGATTACGCGTGCTCCGGCACTGTGCGACTTAGATGTCTTCCACTATGTATCCCTCTATACACGCGTCATACTGAACTGGCACGAATGGAGCGTAGACTATGTAATTTTAACCCTTTTAACATCGTCTAAAATTACTGGACACAGAGTGTGCGAGTGTAGAAATTTTTAAATTCACGGCTATCCGCGCAAATCAGAGTCTTGTTTACTGCGACTAGGCCCGTACCCGTGCGCTCAGAATATTTTTTCAGACCCGCGGAGCCCGCAAATTGTAAACTTATATTGGTGGCATTGGAAGTTATGATATAAACCGGAGACACCTAGTTCCTAAACAGAAGCCGTCGGATTGTGCCGGACGGCACGAATTCAGGGGTCGAAACAGTGTTATACGAGATAAAATCTAGTTAAACAAAACTATTTTCTCCAAAATATTGGCATCCTGGCAAAAAACGGGCGTACGCGGTAGGTGATCTCTGACAAAGTTTTTGCACCCCCTGTTTAACCTCAATAAATTTTTGCGCCGTTTCTTAATGTATTTAACAAGTCCCTGAAATCATTAAATTTTAAACATGTTCAATTTCGAAGTCGGGTATGGCCCGGTTCAAGCCAGGGGTCCCCAGCTAATGCCCCTTGACCAAATCAGGCACCCCAAAGTTTCCAATCAGAGGACAACCCGGTTCGTGCCTCCTGGAAAATTTTTCAACAAATTGAGAAGCCAGCAAAAAATGGTTAAAATTCAGCATTTTTAAGGAAATAGGTTACATGGTACACATAGCGTATCACTAACGCAGATATAATAAAAATAAATCCATAAACAAAAGTTCGCAATTTTTGAATATTTCAGCTTCAAAATATAATTTTAAAAAAACTGCAAAGTATTCTGTGATAAAAATGGAACTGCGATATGTTTTGCAGCGAAAGTAAAAATTTTACACGTGGCTATTGGTGATGGGGAAAAATCTGGATATCCGGATACGATTTCAAATGTAGATATTATGCGCGGCGTCGGAATATCTGGATATTCTGACATTGTATGCGGTAAGCAGTTGCAAAATTGTACTGGCATAGAAGCCTTGATTTGAGGCTACCGAGAATATATTGTTTTTTCTATGACCTTTTGAGAAGATATGTTGTAGTTGGATCTACATATTATCGGTTTAGTCGGTAGATTTTAGTATATATTTGCCTGATGCCAACGAGACGAAGGCGCTTCAGGTGACTGTCTCAGTGTAACGTTTAGTTGGGAACCCAAAATACTTCCATTTTCAAAACTATTTCTGTTCAGTCCTTGTCTTTTCACAATAAACCAACTTATGATACGTTATTACCAGGTAATAACGGAACCGAAATCGTCCAATTATACCAGATCCGGAACGTGGTCTTCCAAATCTATATATAGTTAAACAGATGAAGGAAGAGATGCAGATACAGTGGATTTAAAATGTGCTAAAAATTACTTTTACATTCGACTTAATGTGTTGTGATGGCATTATTGCCTTTCTGGAATTTTAAAGAGACTGAGGAAGCTAAATAATGTTTATTTATCGATCAATATGTCAGTTTCTGGACCCCCAGACCAGAGCAAAAAATACCTTCCACTGTCTATCCTTGCGTATATTGCGTCAAAATGAATGTGCTTATAACGCATGGATCGTAGAATAAACACTTTCGCTCTGTTTCCAGTCGCCTCCCTTTACTACACATACGTTTGTTACATGTTATAATTCTTTAGGAAACTTGACATTATTGGTTTATATGGTTCTAAGATTAAATAATAGAAGGTATACATACTATAATTTTCTGACTGTGGGTTAAAATGCGCCGAAATTATCTGTAGGTTGAACTTAATGTATTGCTATCGTAATAATGTCTTTCTGGACCTTTGAAGACGCTGAGGAATCTTAAAATGCCTGTTTATCTATTTAGATTACGCGTGCCCCGGCACTGTGCGACTTAGATGTCTTCCACTATGTATCCCTCTATACACGCGTCATGCTGAACTGGCACGAATGGAGCGTAGACTATGTAATTTTAACCCTTTTAACATCGTCTAAAATTACTGGACACAGAGTGTGCGAGTGTAGAAATTTTTAAATTCACGGCTATCCGCGCAAATCAGAGTCTTGTTTACTGCGACTAGGCCCGTACCCGTGCGCTCAGAATATTTTTTCAGACCCGCGGAGCCCGCAAATTGTAAACTTATATTGGTGGCATTGGAAGTTATGATATAAACCGGAGACACCTAGTTCCTAAACAGAAGCCGTCGGATTGTGCCGGACGGCACGAATTCAGGGGGTCGAAACAGTGTTATACGAGATAAAATCTAGTTAAACAAAACTATTTTCTCCAAAATATTGGCATCCTGGCAAAAAACGGGCGTACGCGGTAGGTGATCTCTGACAAAGTTTTTGCACCCCCTGTTTAACTTCAATAAATTTTTGCACCGTTTCTTAACCCTCTCATGCCCGTAAGGTCCAAATGGACCCAACGCACGTTGCGACTCGTTGTGTTTACTAAGTTTGTCGTATATAGTACGTTTGAACGTGCGTTGTTATTCGCTCGCATTGTGAGGTTCCTTAAGGAACCGAGCAACAGCTCTCAGATAGCTCAGTGGTTTGTATACACAAGTTTCAACTGTACGTTTCGGGTTCGATCCCTGGCGCAGGCTTGAGTTTGTCAAACATTGCACGATACTCAAATTAATTCGGGCATGAAAGGGTTAATGTATTTAACAAGTCCCTGAAATCATTAAATTTTAAACATGTTTAATTTCGAAGTCGGGTATGGCCCGGTTCAAGCCAGGGGTCCCCAGCTAATGTCCCTTGACCAAATCAGGCACCCCAAAGTTTCAAATCAGAGGACAACCCGGTTCGTGCCTCCTGGAAAAATTTTCAACAAATTGAGAAGCCAGCAAAAAATGGTTAAAATTCAGCATTTTTAAGCAAATAGGTTACATGGTACACATAGCGTATCACTAACGCAGATATAATAAAAATAAATCCATGAACAAAAGTTCGCAATTTTTGAATATTTCAGCTTCCAAATATAATTTTAGAAAAAAAACTGCAAAGTATTTTGTGATAAAAATGGAACTGCGATATGTTTTGCAGCGAAAGTAAAAATTTTACACGTGGCTATTGGTGATGGGGAAAAAATCTGGATATCCGGATACGATTTCAAATGTAGATATTATGCGCGGCGTCGGAATATCTGGATATTCAGACATTGTATGCGGTAAGCAGTTGCAAAATTGTACTGGCATAGAAGCCTTGATTTGAGGCTACCAAGAATACATTGTTTTTTCTATGACCTTTTGAGAAGATATGTTGTAGTTGGATCTACATATTATCGGTTTGGTCGGTAGATTTTAGTATATATTTGCCTGATGTCAACGAGACGAAGGCGCTTCAGGTGACTGTCTCAGTGTAACGTTTAGTTGGGAACCCAAAATACTTCCATTTTCAAAACTATTTTTGTTCATTCCTTGCCTTTTCACAATAAACCAACTTATGATACGTTATTACCAGGGAATAACGGAACCGAAATCGTTCAATAATACCAGATCCGGAACGTGGTCTTCCAAATCTATATATAGTTAAACAGATGAAGGAAGAGATGCAGATACAGTGGATTTAAAATGTGCTAAAAATAACTTTTACATTCGACTTAATGTGTTGTGATGGCATTATTGCCTTTCTGGAATTTTAAAGAGACTGAGGAAGCTAAATAATGTTTATTTATCGATCAATATGTCAGTTTCTGGACCCCCAGACCAGAGCCAAAAATACCTTCCACTGTCTATCCTTGCGTATATTGCGTCAAAATGAATGTGCTTATAACGCATGGATCGTAGAATAAACACTTTCGCTCTGTTTCCAGTCGCCTCCCTTTACTACGCATACGTTTGTTACATGTTATAATTCTTTAGGAAACTTGACATTATTGGTTTATATGGTTCTAAGATTAAATAATAGAAGGTATACATACTATAATTTTCTGACTGTGGGTTAAAATGCGCCGAAATTATCTGTAGGTTGAACTTAATGTATTGCTATCGTAATAATGTCTTTCTGGACCTTTGAAGACTCTGAGGAATCTTAAAATGCTTGTTTATCTATTTAGATTACGCGTGCCCCGGCACTGTGCGACTTAGATGTCTTCCACTATGTATCGCTCTATACACCGCGTCATACTGAACTGGCACGCCACGAATGGAGCGTAGACTATGTAATTTTAACCCTTTTAACATCGTCTAAAGTTACTGGACACAGAGTGTGCGCGTGTAGAAATTTTTATATTCACGGCTATCCGCGCAAATCAGAGTCTTGTTTACCGCGACTAGGCCAGTACCCGTTCGCTCAGAATATTTTTTCAGACCCGTGGAGCCCGGAAATTGTAAACTTATATTGGTGGCATTGGAAGTTATGATTATTCATAACAAAACCATTATACTGTAGTTAGGTTCAATTTTTTTATTTCTTGGCAGCCACTCTCACTGCGATAGGTACACGATCGATGTAGAAGCTTAGCATTCATTGTTCGCACATAAAGCCCTATAATTCATATGCCACCATATTTTATTGACGACAAATTTGACAAAAGGAAAAAAAATATTTTCGGTAGATTAGAAACTGTTCATTGACTCAGCGTTTTACAAAATTACAAAATACCGTACCCGCGCGCAGCTGTGACTGGACATACCGCTGTAATATGTTATTCAGGAGCGAACCAAAAAGTTTTGGTTTGTCCGGTTCTCAAGGAAAACCAGTAACTCGCGTATGATGGCGAAAAGGAGCGAATGTGATTTCATTTATAAGTTGTCATTTTGTGTAATTACCAACAGGCACCGTTTAATGTATATACCACCGTAAAAACTCTGGAGCTCTGAATCAATTGAAAAACTTAAACCTCGTCAGCCCCATCCCCATCGAAAACAACGGAAAATGTATGAAGTATTCGTGCTGGTCTCTAGATAACCAAACGATCGTGTTCAATATACCGAAAAAGCTCTATATAGTTTATTCTTGATGCCCCGTACCAAACCACTGAAGAAAGACTATACTCTGATACTCGGGTTCAATGACCTTAAAGCCCAATATAAAACTCTGAAAAGACATAATATTTGTGCTGGACTCTAGGTAACTAAACCACCATATTCACCCTATAAACCTAGATTCTCTGCACACAATACATAACCAAACTACCGAAGAGATAATATATTGTGGAAATTGGGTTTATTGAACCTAAACCTACTGAAAACATCTGAAAAGGCATGATATATTCGTGCTGGTCATTAGATAGCCAAAGCGTCGTATTCAGCATGGAGAAACCCTACCATTCCTGATATCCTGCACGCAATACATATGCAAACGAATGAAAACGCACTGCATTTAAAAATCGGATTCATCGGCATAAAACCTTTGAGACACCATCAAAAGGTATAATATAGTCAGGTTGACCTCTGGATAACAAAACCATCGTATCCAGCCTACTTGATAACCTAATTAAAATCCAGCATTGTAAGCAAAACAGCCATAACTTGACGAAATTTGAAAAATCGTTGTTTCTAGGATTTGGCGACGAACCATATATTCGGACACCACAACGGCCTGAGAAGTGGTCTCAAAAAATTGTTGTCAGGCAATGCTGGAGATGTTGATGAGCTGATGTTGTATAGAGGTATCCGTTTTTATATGCGAAGCCTGTGTAGCCAGAGATGGACTGTGAAAAATATCTGTCCGTATGGCCAGATTTTTGAAGAATCTTTAAAAATCTGTTTTGCCATTTTGACCAGGAAGATAGGGTCAAAACTGTTCGCGTTCAATTAAGGGGCACATCTTAATCACTTTTACTGTCGAACGAAAACAAATTTATCGAAATCCATAACACGAAGGTAATTAACAGACACAAACAACACGAAGTTATGAATAACAGTGACAAACAAAAAATATATTTTCACGATTTTCCCCAGACCCCACTCTATCAATGGAATCTCCGCATGATTCATTTCAATTACTCAAGGTTCAACTTACAGGATTGCCGTAAATTACACGAATTGCAATAATACTTCACACATTTAACAATAAAAGCAGTTCTTTAACAAGAACGCAGTTCCAGCTTGTATTTCAGAGATGTTTTTAAATTTAAGGTACACAGGTTAACAAAAATTACATTGCGCGATACATATAAAAATTATTAATTAATTAACTAATTAGCACCCATGATAAATTCATAGAGCTTTAAAAGCCACACATCAGGGGCCGCGGAGCCGGGGGGGCTGGGGGGGCTTTAGCCCCCCCAATAATTAGGACCAAATTTAATAAAGAGAGAAAAAAAAAAAATAAACACAGAGAGGAAGAGCCAACCGACCAAAATATACAACGCGAGGATATCTTTTTTTATAAGAACTACCAGGACGCGCAATATCCTCAATATCTCATATATAACATTTTAACATATTACAACATTTTTTATTATAAAAAATATATATATATTTTTATATATTTTTTCACTATATATTTATTACATATTTTTTTATATTTTTTTTCTTTTTCTACACCTTCCTTATTTTTTTTTGTGACATTCATAATCAGCGACATCGAAAACCCACGAACTTAGCAGCAACAAATTAGCTATTTTGAAGTGATTGGAAAATTTGCATAAAATTACCTAATTAGTAATTAGCCAGTTAATTAACCAACTAATTAGCATATACAGCCAGGTTTTGGAGCTTCAGAAATGTCGTATTCGTGATTAGCGACATAGAAAACCCCCGAGTGCAATTTATTTCTGATTTATAAGCACTTTGAAATTTTTCAAAAAATTAGCTAATTAACAATTAATTAGTAATTAGCCACTTAACTAAGTAATTAGCATTTTTAACTTCCTCGAATGGTAAATAAGCACCAGATTCACAATCACCACGGCGAGATGTAGTAAATGCACCAAAATAATAGCTTTACACCAATTATTTATTGAAAAATATGCAATTTTTGTTTGAAAATGCTAAAAATAGGCTAACACGCTTAACTAATTAGGTAATTACTAATTAACTAAAGCTAATTTTGACAAAATCTATATGTCTTGCACCTGTCCAATATTATCCCTTTCAAACGAAAAAAAATTTTTAAAATCGGCCAGGTAGTTATTGAGGAGTTCAACGGACGGACAGACAGTGCCGAATTTTCCCCCTCTGACGAAAACAAAAACACTTCGCTTCGCTCCGTTTAATAAAATAATTTTCATCCCATTGCGATTGATTGCCAATTTCCATAGAACCTAGATTATACTGTTATGCTATGTATATTTAGTTTTAAACACCGGTGTTTTACTTAACTAAATAGCTTATATTTATTCAAAATTAATTCAATCTCAACGATACCTTGCTCAGAAGCTATGTCATCACCATATAGACCGTAGCATCGTGTCTGGATGTACTTATTATCATAGTTTTTGGGTGCTGGTCATAGTGAAACTACAATTATTACCGCACTTGTCTTTGAAGGAGTGTCGAAACTTTCGAAAAATTTAGGTCACACAAATCTTATAAAACGAGAAAACGACGGAACGGCTTTCACAAAATTTGCAGTAGCAACGTGATTTGTCCCAAGTAGTAGGACCGGTCATTCCGTGATATGATGATGACAAATCTGCTTGAGATTCCGCTATATCTAAAATCAATTGTACAAGAGTATACCATTTCTATTTATAGAGCTATAATTGCAAATTGAGCGAGACTTACCATGTTTCCGCATCCGTCATGCTGTAGATTTATGTAGATAAGCATGAAATGGAAATGTTTATAAGCGCCTTTGTAGGTATATGCTATAATTTCTGAGTTTCTAAAAATGAACATACACTACGAGATTTATTCTGCCCTATACACTGCAGTCAACGGCGGTTTTAGAGGAGTGGGGGGTGGGGGTGGGGGCTGGGAGCCTAGAGCTCCCCCCCTGTGGACGATTATACATACTGACGAACGATTCGTGATATTATACTGGAATATTTCTGGTATGCAAACTTTTATAAAAACGTTGATGGAGGAGGAGCTCTCCCTGTGAGAAAATTCTAAAACCGCGACTGACTGCAGTCCATCGCTATAGTCAATAATGTGCCTTGTAAATGGTTGCGCGTTAGTCTTCGCAATATTACGACATCGCTACGTTCACTACTTTTCGTATATATAACTAAATTGTCACAAGTTCTTAATTCGTCCACGTTCACTGTGCCATGAAATCTTTGATTCAAACCGATACATGGAATTTTATAAACTTGGGCGCTAAGCTTCTTTAAAATATTTATCGAGAATAAACTTTATACCACATACCACATAGCTTTTCCATACCACTAAAATTACACCTGGATGTACCTGGAGGGCGACTCATCAGTTGAAGTGAATGGATCATAAAATACAGTATATAACTGCCAGAAAACGTTATTTGTATAATTTAACGATTGAATGCAGCTACAGGTATGTATCCTCAAATGTAAATATTTAGCGATTTTTAGTTCCGTAAAGAAATATTTGAAGAGTTTTTAAGCCGAAAGGTGAAAGTCGCATATTTTCTAGCTAAATAAAAATCGGTAATTTGCAACCTCACAGAAAACAGTAGAACGCGGAGAACTTGGATTTGCCTTTTTATATTTTCGCATACTTGTAAACTTTAGTAGCTGCTTCATTAGCTAAACCTAATATACACGGCTCAGACTAAAACTTCAAAATCAAATTCAGATCTTACTTCGTTAACGCTTAACTTCAAATGTATACAAGGTGTCCCATAAGTAACACCCCAAATTCAAACTGTTGCTGAGACTGATATAATATACTTACAACCCTCATGGGACTAGGTTGTTAGTAGTTATGTTTATCAAACAGGATTCTCCTGCGTGGAAAGGACTTGCAATTGAGGCCTGCCCCAGTTTAGATCCCCGAGCATTTCTGCATTGTCGGTCTCTCAATGCAGCTAGGTAAACCGAATTCCTAATCCCCTAGGTGCCTCTAACTGGATCTGTAGTCCCACCATTCAGCTGCTATATGTTCAAGGCAATTTTAGAAAGCCAGTTAACCATGCGCTGTTTTGCCACCGTTTGTCTCAATTATACTGCATCTGCTCAGACAGTAGAACTTTAAGTAATATTCTAATTCAGAACCGGATAAACCAATACTTTTAGGGTTACTACCACGGAGCAATATATAAGTACCGTATCTCTAATAACTCGAAGCACTGAGAAACGGAGCGAAAATTAACTATACTATGCTTCAAGCGTCGTGTGTACATTCAGAGTGATGAAATTTGGCGTTACTCGGTTGCTTATATATTGTGACACCGCAGATGACTGAGTACTTTCTCTGTCCTGCAAACATGGTAATGCAATTACACGGTCTCTGCCGTCAAATGGTAACACTCTAGTACTTGTGGCGCACCCGGTTTGTGCAGATAGCTCTTCCAACTATAGTTAGGTCCCTGTATAATATCCTTCAGCCATCCTGAACAGATATAGGTAAACGTATTGCCTTTCTGGAGAGGCGTGGACGCCAAAAGCTAGAAGAGATGTCTTTCGAATCCCAAAAACAAAAATCCTGCGAGCTTTTATCCAGTACCTGATGGTGAAACCTCTACGACACTTGGAATCTATCGGAAAGTTTTTGTTTTTGAGATCGTAAGCTCGGACTAAATCCGTCCACCGTGTAAGACTATTAATCACGGTAATTGGGCTTGGAGACGCCAGTTTTCTATCTTATACACAAAAGTTTACACACGTAAAATTTTTAGTTCCTTAACAAGAATCGTCATTTGAGTAGGGAGAAACCAGCAGAAATACCGTTGCTAAGTAACCCAAAGGCTTTGACTTACAAAGAACTGTTGCCGCCATAAACCCGATAAAATTTTGCAACACAATTTTCTTGTAGGCGCTGATGATACCTATTACGGAAAATTTTTAGTTCTTTAACAAGAATCGTCATTTGAGTAGGCGAGAAACCAGCAGAAATACCGTTGCTAACTAACCCAAACGCGTTGACTTACAAAGAACTGTTGCCGCCTTAAACCCTATAGAATTTTGCAACACAATTTCCTTGTAGGCGCTGATGATACGTGTTACGTAAAATTTTTAGTTCCTTAACAAAAATCGTCATTTGAGTAGGTGAGAAACCAGCAGAAATACCGTTGCTAACTAACCCAAAGGCTTTGATTTACAAAGAACTGTTGCCGCCCTAAACCCTATAGAATTTTGCAACACAATTTCCTTGTAGGCGCTGATGACACCTATTACGTAAAATTTTTTTCTTTAACAAGAATCGTCATTTGAGGTCCGCGATCATTATAGCGGGAAGCTTTTTAACGACATTTTGGAATTAACCTGAGCGTACACCTAATGAAGGTTAAACGATCAAATTTTGAGGTCAGGCTTACTAATACGATTAGAATCCAATCACTTATAACCTCTCGATGACGACAGAAGAATTGAGGCAGGAAGACCTCAAAGTTTTACTTTTATTACTACTTTTCAAACGCACCATGACCTTAAAATATAGTGAAAACAGAATTATTGAGAAACAAAATTTTTGAAGCTCAGACCTATCAGTAATCACTGAGGTGTAAGTGACAATTCAGAATCAACAAATTAAATACATAAAATAGTTTGCATAATCAATTAATTTTCTCTCCTCCGCTATGTCTAAACAAACAAATAATCTGGTGATTACAAATGAAATTTATGACCAAAGTTAGCAAAACTAGTAGGACAAATCAAATGATAGCTTAGCAGAAAGCGTAAAACTAAGCCATAAACTTCCAATATTCTCGACTTATGAGCAAGCTTTAACTTGTTCAAATCATTCCGACATAGTGACCTTACGCATTTTCCATTTTTAATTTTAACGAAACTCAATAAGCATGTCATTTTAGCTAGTTTAAATACACTTAAATACAAAAGCCAAAACCGATGGAACTACCGTTTTACAACCGGCCAAAGCAACATAACTATCCTCTACAATCTTACGAGAAACTCAATAAGGATGTCATTTTTAACTAGTTTAAATCTACCTTAATACAAAAGCCAAAACCGATGGAACAACCGTTTTACAACCGGCCAAAGCAACATAACTATCCTCTACAATCTTACGAGAAACTCAATAAGGATGTCATTTTTAACTAGTTTAAATCCACCTTAATACAAAAGCCAAAACCGATGGAACAACCGTTTTACAACCGGCCAAAGCAACATAACTATCCTCTACAATCTTACGAGAAACTCAGTAAGGATGTCATTTTAACTAGTTTAAATCCACCTCAATCCAAAAGCCAAAACCGATGGAACAACCGTTTTACAACCGGCCAAAGCCACATAACTATCCTCTACAATCTTACGAGAAACTCAATAAGGATGTCATTTTTAACTAGTTTAAATCCACCTAAATCCAAAAGCCAAAACCGATAGAACAACCGTTTTACAACCGGCCAAAGCAACATAACTATCCTCTACAATGTTACGAGAAACTCAATATGAGCTGGGGCATGCGCAGGGGAACTTACGCCAATTTGCAATACCTTCGATAGTCCTCGAGAAGCTTTGCGCCTTGGAAGCACCTGGGCCACTGGATTTTTTACCGTATTTTCCACTCCATGTTGAAAATCTTTCCGGCCGCCTTCGGAGTGGGGATGGGAACGCGGGGCCTGGCAGGTGCGAAGACTCAGGAGGTAAACCCAGGTTCTCGGTGGAGGGGGTCAATGACTCTAGGAGTGTGGCCCCCGTGAAACCCTGCTTCGGCAAGTATGCGTAAATCACTAATATTCCACTTGAGACCAGTAGATATTTATGATATCGCGAAATAGAATCACAATGGTGCAGACATCGGATTAAGCCACTAAAAATCCTGCGCCATACATCTTGCTGTTTTTCTACGGTGCCTCGTAGGCTATATGGGAATTGACCCGACAGTATGGCCGATACCATCAAAAAAACGTAAAAAAAACTATGGTGTCCTTGACACCCTCTAAAATAAAGCTAACACCTAGCTAGCTACCCTATGAAATTTTATTCAAAATGTAGAGGGTGTCTAAGACACCCTGTGTCGAAGTGTGTGCAAGCCACAGGGTGGGGTACATAAGTTCCAACTGGTGGGGACATTATAACGTGAATCCCGCATAATTATATGTTTCTAATTTTTTGACCCCTAGAGGCAGAGGAGCACCAAAGGAAAAAAAAAAAGAAAGCGTGTTTTTGTGCAACATATTGCGGTGTCTCTAATCACGTAAGAAATTATTCTATACAAGAACCTATTCGAAATGAAATTAACCATTTTTCTAATTCTAAATACAACAATCTTTATGCTCTAATAAGTATTATTTAGTTAACAACATTAGACTATTTCTTTCTTCTCTTCAATTGAGTTTGGGATATTACTTCGAATTGCCTTATACATGTTTTTTTATTATTATGGCAATGCCGACACTTCCTGCGTTCCTAACTTTATGTATTATTTCATAGTTGCTAGAAAAAGCTTTTTTTCTGTGTTGTACTAATTTTGGTTTCATTGAGGAGCATGCAGTCCACTGAATGATCCTCCATAAACAATTTTTGACACTGGGTGTTGAGCGTTAAAGCAAATATGTTACAAAGTTCTAAGATAAATTTGTTATCATTATAGGTATTTGACTGAGTTTGTTTTTTGGCCGTGCACTATTCGTAATGTACCCCGTTGATAATCTGCTTGAGTTCATTGTCATCCGTGATGACATGGTCATGTCGTATGGGTTCGTTGGATACTTCGGTTCTAAAATGGTATCTTGAAGTTTGTTTTATAATGTTGGTAACATCAGCCTGGGTACTTTTATTATATATTTCTTGTGCCGTTTTGGTGACCACATCGTACACAAAATGTATGATTCTTCTAACTAAGGTATCATTGTTTAATTGTAGTGTATCCCTAAGTTTTGCTACTGTTGCATATGTACTTTGATCTTTTGCAATTTGGTGTGTCAGTGGGATGATTTTCGCTTATCCCATGGCTTATTTCCCATTTCTTGAAATTATAGACATTTCCTAGCTAAGCTAGGGTGCTTGCCATTACAATTGACACACTGGGCTTCAGCAGTGCAATGTCGGTTCCTATTGCCAATAAAAAGCATTAAACGTACCATTGTTTGTGTTATAATATTATGTTCTTAATTATATTATTCAACGATGCATAATGCAGGTTTCACAGAATAATGAGTGCAAAAAGTGGCACTTTGTCTAACAGCCGTTGCAAGAAACTAAAGCTCAATGGACTAAACATATTAGTCCAAACCTGCTAGAGATTTGTCTTACCACCTTATATTAAATCTAACAGACGAAGAGACCAGCTATATAGAAGCCAATAAATACAGAAATCTCAACAGAGCCAGAGACAAAATCTCTCAGCTAGCCAAAACAGAATGAA
The DNA here is from genome assembly GCA_030248225.1 of Trileptium ribeirensis. Classification (NCBI taxonomy): domain Eukaryota; kingdom Metazoa; phylum Nematoda; class Enoplea; order Enoplida; family Thoracostomopsidae; genus Trileptium; species Trileptium ribeirensis. Next base: position 20,235 of record JASANE010021536.1, read on the forward strand.
TGGCAGCAGTAGAGTGTCTCCTAAAGGAGCAAAAATTAAAAATCGAAAGCAACTATCCATAAATAATTAAAAATATTAACCATATTAAAGAGCAAAGAATAGAAAGCACAGCGCCAAAAACAAATAAAGCAGCAAACCACCAACAAAACCCCAAACCCCCAACACTGGTGTGCCCCTCTAGTTTATTATTGGCGCCCCTTTCAGTTTGATATGGTGCCCCCTTCCAGCTTGATAATTGTTCCCCCTCCAGTTTGATATTTGTGTCCCTCCAATGTTTATATTGGTGCCTTTGTATAAGGGCAAAGTGAATAAAGGATGAGTTTACTTTCTATCTAAAATTTAACAACTTTTGGCAAAATTTAATATTTTTAGCTCGATGCAGTCCCTAAGTCGCCGTACTCAAAGCATTTTTAAATCAATGAAGCCAGCAGTGTTAACCTGCTAGCAGGAATCACATATTTATAATCAACAAGTGTTAAACTAATTTATTTTCCTTTTTATTTACAGTATATGTAGATACAGACTAGGATCTATGTCTGGCTAAAATTTATAGTTCCTGTGCTCCCTAACTGAGGGTCCGGTTGCTCGCTGCCAAATACATGTAAATTTATATATTTATACTAATGGAGATGCAATCTGATTGTGGACTAAACTGCTATACAGAGAAATTGCTATCAGCCTAATTTAACATTCTGTATTATTTTCGAAACAACAAAGCACGTTCGCTTCATACTGTTTGATACAGTGCTATATTTTATTCGGTATTTTTAAATACGCACCTATTAATACATATTTAAAGTGTGTTAACTTATAAAAGTAAAGATAGGAAATTTGGCCTGCGCATTCATAAGCATATTCTCCCTTAACAAAACTATGAAAAATACAAATTGGTTATTCCGCAAGAATTTCATTATATCGCAGAAATATTCCATTCAATCACATCATCTTGTACCAAAATGGTTATACGACCCATAAGTTTTGAAGTGGAGTATAAATAACCCACATGTATACATATTGTGTTAATGCACCGTTCACATTAATTTGCGTGCGTCGACTACACACTCTTTGGAAGGTGTCATGTCAATTGCACAAAATAGCTGAAGGTTACTTGACAGTTCCTCGCTGATTGCAGTTGCTGGCAGAGCACTATTTACAAAATTGTGCAACTGTCGCGCCAGTACCTGCAATCTAGTGACATGTTAGCGACGATGTTTACAACTTAGAATTAATGTAGTGACATAAGCTGCAAATAGTGTAGCTGCGGTGGCAGTAGCTACAATTTTGAGTGGTTGTCTTGCTAATATCAACAATTTGGTGTTACTGTCATGGCACCATGAGCAATTTTTGTGCAATTGTCTTGACAGTATCTACATTTGACATAAGTGGTGCGACGGTATCCAGAAGTTGTGTAACTGCCCTACAGTGTCTGCAAATTTCTGAGAAACTGTCTTGACAGGATGTGTACTTGATGTAAATGCCATGACGGTACCTACAGGTTATGGAACTGCGCTACAGTTTCTGCACTTGAAGTAAGTGGTGTGGCAGTTACACTAATTGGTATTATGTTGTTCAAAGTTGTTCTACTGCAACTTTATACATTCTCATACCGTGAGTTTGGTTACGCGTTCATTTGCTCGCACTGTACAGAGCCTTAAACATTCAAGTAACAGTGTCGTGTAGCTGAGTGGTGAGTGAACGTCACTCTGTGCCAAACGACTGGAATTCGACTCGTTGTGCCGGAAACTGTTGGCCTGCAGAGACAAAATACAAACTAATTTATATAGTAATGGGTTAATTAAAAATCAAGCGGTTATATAACGTTATAACACACGTCGTTCATCTACAGAAATTTTACACATTACAAAATAGCGAACAACCTCTGTTCGTCTGCGGCGTGACGTACGTTTTGCCGTGTGTTGTTTATTTGCTCGTATCTTGAAGAGACGTAAGGATGCTAGCAATAGCGTCGTAAAAACTCATTGATTAGCGAGATCGACTGTAAGCCGAATAATCCGGGTGCAATTTATCGCACTGATAACCGTTGTACAATGCTTGTCGAAATACAATCAAGTTCTTGATATTAAAACGCGCGCAGCTCGTAGCACTTAACTTGGTATTTTACATATGATTCATATTATTTTCTATTTTCTTATTACTTTAGTAATATGTAATCCAAGTTCGATAAATATCGTAAATGGTGCTGATTACGCTAAATATTCCAATTTAAACAATTTATCAATTTCTTCCTGCGGTAAAGATATAATTCTTGTCTATTTTAGATCAGCACAATTTATTGTATATAAATTTACCACTGCTCGGAATAATTGTTATCTTGCAATCATTGACTGTCGACAAGACAGATACGCAATTTTCAAATTTTGTTCCAAGCAGTTTTGCTATAATCTTTACATTGTTGTATAAAACGCGCCTGCCATGTCGACTGCGCTTGCGATATATTTAAAGTGGCAACAATGCTGTGACTGTGTGTACATCGTAAAATACGAACTGTTTAACCATATTGGATATCTGTTGTGCAATAATACAACAAAATACGTTTTAAAATTTGCACCGCAGTTAGAGAAAGCCCACAAGTTCGCAAACTGTCGCCGTGTTTCGCTAAACATTTGAGTATAATTTCGGAAAAGCGTTGTTATATTGGGAATGGTTTCTACATCGTCTGGCCTCGTTAAGGCCTATTTGTTACCATAAACTTATCGTCTGAAACTAAGCAGTAGAATCACAGCTGAAAGGGCGCTTATTGCGCTCGTAGCAGGTTGTACTGCGCTGAAAATACCAGAAACAATCTCCTACAGTTTAAGTACAAGCTCAAGACTAGAACCGTCATTTAATTGATTTATTTGATGTCGTTGTTAGTTGGTCTGGCCTTTGGCTATTCTGAGTCGATAGGCGAGATGTATGTACGGCATTTGTGATACACAGACAGTCATTTCTCGCATAATGCACGGGTGTGGTCATGCCAGTGAACGCTGTTTGAATTAACGGCAAGGATGCTTGCGCAACGGAAATGATCCAGTCAAATCACGGTAATCTGGGCAGACGACGCCATACTACGCGTCGCAGTCAATGAAAATAGACCTTGGTCAATGGCCATATAAACCTTAGGGGCCGAAGTATCATGTGTGCCATGCCGTTCTCGATAAACTAAGCCTAAGCCTTAGTCTTAGCCTAAGCTAAGGTCCTTATATGATATATACACTAAGCCTAAGTCCTACGGCTGCCGCTCCCCGAACCCCGCGCTCTAAGCTGTTCTTATTTCTAACGTTATAACGTTCGGCCCCTAAAGTTGACATGGGCCAAAATTTGAATGCATATTTTTTGAATTTTTAGCTAGTTTGAACGTGTGAACGCTGTTCAACCTTTTCAAGAATATTTCTCTAGCCAATCATGAACGAGATGTATTACCTGAAAAAGCTGGAGCTAAAATTTTGAAATATCGCAATTTTCCTGTGAAAATATTGGTCCAATTTTGATCAAAATCTGATAAAACTTTAAACTCAAAATTTAAGAAAAAGTTTGAGCGTCTGAACACGCCTTAAGATGCAAAAACAGAAATAATTGTTGATTGATTCAACCTAACCATAATGTTCGGCCCTACTCCCTTTCAGTCCAATATATGTGTAAATGGTTATATACTTGAACAAGACAGCGAAATTGCAGCAAAATTACATTAGTTGCATAAGAGAGCTAATTAATATTTTTACTCATTTTTTGAACAAATCTTCGTTCGATGTACCTGCCGCTCCCACCGTCTATGTTAAATATTAGCTGGATCGATAATGTATGGTAACATGCCCATTTTTGATTTCGGAAACTACAGGCATTCACTTTAACTTTCTGTTAGATGTTTCGTATTCTCGAACTCTAAAGTGTAATGTGAAGGGGTACATAAAACGTTGTTCTTGAATTGTTTCCATTGATCCCAACTTACCTCAACAGTTGAGAACAGTGATCTAGGCAAGAACGGTGATCTTGAGCGTCTCAACACCGCCTTCAAACCAAAATAGAAATAATTGTTGATTTCATTGAACCTAACCATAATCTTCGGGGCTCAGTCCCTTTCAGTCCAATATATGTGTGAATGGTTATATACTTGAACAAGAGTAGTAGAATTCGCAGCAAAAATTACATTAGTTGCATAGAGAGCTTAATTAATATTTTTTAATTATTTGAAATAATCTTCGTTCGATGTACCTGCCGCTGCCACCGTCTATGTTGAATCTTTAGCTGGATCGATAATGTAGGTAACATGCCCATTTTTTGATTTCGGAAACTACAGGCATTCAATTTCTTTTTCCTGTTGATGTTTCGTATTCTTCCAACTCTAAAGTGTAATGTGAAGGGTACATAAAACGTTTTCTTGAATTGCTTTTTTCTTTTGATCCGAACTTAACTGAACAAAAAGTTGAGAACCGTGATTTAGTGGTCATGCAAACAAACAGAGAGCCCACTCAAATGAATTTCTACGCTGGCCATACTTATTGTATGAATGAATTAAATACAACGCATATAGACTGAAGGGGCACTCGTTACAATAGCTACCAAATTTTTATCGTTAATGCAACAGAAGCAAGCATTATACAGCAGTTACATATATCTATAACTGCTAATGTTGCTAACATTCTACGAGAAAACCTATTGTCGCTGCCATTTATGTTATATATTTTTGGCTACAATAGCATTGAGCAAGCTATTGATGTTGCAACAGCAATATAGTTGCTTTGTTAGGTGCACTAAAAGCAAACGTTATTGCAATATCAATATTTATGGGCAACGCTATTGTCGGAACCAAAATAGAAAAGCTTTACACTCTGCAATAACATAACCAAAAAATCGTCTTTGCAATAGCTTACGGTGTGCGTTTTGTGCACGCAGATCTCTATGAACGATGAGCAACCTGTAGATACCGTCATGGCATTTACATCAAATACAAATCCTGTCAAGACAGTTTCTCAAAAATTTGCAGACACTGTAGGGCAGTTACACAACTTCTGGATACCGTCGCACCACTTATGTCAAATGTAGATACTGTCAAGACAATTGCACAAAAATTGCTCGTGGTGCCATGACAGTAACACCAAATTGTTGATATTAGCAAGACATAAAATTGTAGCTACTGTCACCGCAGTTACTCTATTTGCAGCTTATGTCACTACATTAATTCTAAGTTGTAAACAATGTCGCTAACATGTCACTAGATTGCAGGTACTGGCACGACAGTGGCACAATTTTGTAGTTAGTGCTCTGCCAGCAACTGCAATCAGCGAGGAACTGTCAAGTAACCTTCAGCTATTTTGTGCAATTGACATGACACCTTCCAAAGAGTGTGTAGTCGACGCACGCAAATTAATGTGAACGGTGCATAAAGGCGAATTTAAAATATTCTGCTTCGGTAAAACATAGAAATTCCTGTCTACACAAACAGCGGTGGCGTACGATACAAGCAATTTTGAATTCTAATACGCCACGCAAGAAGACAATTTTCTAAAATATGGAAAACAGGCGGCAACTTACTTGCCAAAGTCGATTTTCCTGTTGTATTCGGAAAATAACGAATTATTACAGTCCTTTCAAAACAAATTGTATTTGAAATTATTAAAATTCTAAATTTTAACTTAAAGTTAATTATATTTTCCCCATGTGGTAACGTCTAAATATTATATGGTCCAGGAAGTGCTATATTGTTGTACACAATGCATTGATGGTGTAATATTGCCTTTCTTTAAAAAGAATAACATAAAAAATCGCCTCTGAAATTCTAATTTTATATGGATGTAGTAACTCAAAAATTTTGAATGTTTCAGTCTTTTCTGATTATTAGAGAGAGAAGTAAAGGACTTATGTTTCCGGAATGTGCTGAAAATGTCGGTTACCCATAATGTACTGCTGGAATAGTATTTATTGTCACTACTATTAACAGTGTCACTTCGAGACATTTTAAGTTTGAAGAGAACCCGTTGCTTTTGTGATGAATAATAATATATTGTTACGTAAATTGTCGTAACAGAGAGCGTAACAAGAGCTTGCCAGAAATTGCTGTAAATTATACAGGGAACCTTTTTGGCTGTACGTTTCACCATTGAGTCGTCGCCTTACTTGTTTTACTTTCGTACTATTTATTCCAATAGAATCAGATTATGCACCAAGCCTTAGTTTGGTAATAACTGTTACGAGATACATCGGGCTGCAAGAAATACCAAGAAATTTTCAATCTTAAAGATCCTCTCTCGATAGCAACGTCTCTTCGAGATGATCGAGGGCAGTACATAGTGTCATCATCGAGAGCTACAAATTTGTTGTTATACAATTTTTGTCATACCATCCGATTTAGAGATTTTAAAAGTTAGAGTTTAGAGTTTTTAGCCCTCCAACACATTGCTTATATTGTACCAAATTTGTATTGGGTGTGTCTTTACTCTCCAGCAACAATAATGATAATATTTTGATATTCGATCTGGAGGGGGTACCAATATAAGTCTGCAGGGGGCAACAATATCAAACTGGAGGGAGGTTCCAACATCAAACTGGAGTAGGGCACCAATATCAAACTGGAGGGGGCATCACTATCAAACTAAAGGAAAACATCAATGTCAAACTGGAGGAGAGCACCTATATCCAATTGGAGGGGGACACCAATATCAAACTGGAGGGGAACACCAATATCCAACTAGAGGAGGCACCAATATCAAACTGGATGGTGGGCATCAATATCCAATTGTACGGGGGCACCAAAAACAAACTGGAAGGGAACACCAATATCGAAACTCGAGGGGGCACCGATATCCAACTGGAGAGGGACCAATATCGAACTGGAGGGGGCACCAATATCAAACTGGAAGGGGCACCAATATCAAATTGGAAGGTTAAGCAATATCAAGCTGGAGGGGGCTACCATTATCAAACTGGAGCGGGCGCCAATATCAAACTGGAGGGGGCACCAATATCAAACTGGAGCGGGCTCCAATATCAAACTGGATACCAATGTCAAACTGGAGGGGAGGAGCCAATATAAAGTTCGAGGATGGCACCAATATCAAACTATACACGGTAATCAATATCAAACTGGAGGGGCACCAATATCAAGCTGGAGGCGGAACCAATATCAAACTGGAGGGGCAGCAATATCAAACTGGAGACCAATGTCAAACTGGATGGGAAGGGCCAATATCAAACTCGTGGGGGCACCGATATCCAACTGGAGAGGGACCAATATCGAACTGGAGGGGGCACCAATATCAAACTGGAAGGGGCACCAATATCAAATTGGAAGGTTCAGCAATATCAAGCTGGAGGGGGCTACCATTATCAAACTGGAGCGGGCGCCAATATCAAACTGGAGGGGGCACCAATATCAAACTGGACCGGGCTCCATTATCAAACTGGATACCAATGTCAAACTGGAGGGGAGGAGCCAATATAAAGCTCGAGGATGGCACCAATATCAAACTATACACGGTAATCAATATCAAACTGGAGGGGCACCAATATCAAGCTGGAGGGGCAGCAACATCAAACTGGAGACCAATGTCAAACTGGATGGGAAGGGCCAATATAAAACTCGAGGGGGCAAAAATATCAAACTAGACGGGGCATCAATATCAAATTAGAGGGGGCACCAATATCAATAATGAGCTTGCTATAACAGACATTTGTTTCTAATGGTTAGCTGTTCGAAACTTTTGTCTCTTACAACCAGCTGTAAAATACAAAAATCTCTTACAACCACCCTTTAAATATTTGAAATTCTTATGGACAGCTAATAGAGACTTTTGTATTTTATAACTGTATATAAGAGACAAAAGTTTCTAACAGCTAGCCTTTGGAGACAATAATCTGCTATGGCTAGCTGCAAGAGATTATAGTCTCTAACAGCTAGTTGTTAGAGATTTTTGTGTTTATCAGCTATCTATATAAGACTAAAGTCTCTTATAGCTATCCATTAGAGATTTAAATATCAAACAAACAGTCATTAAAGACAAAAATCTCTAGCAGCCGTTTGCAAGAAACTAAAGTATCGTATAACCGTCCGTTAGAGACTTTGGTTTCTTGCAAACGGCTGTTAACGACAAAAGTGCCCACTTTTTGCACTCATTATTCTGTGAAACCTGCATAAGATAAGAACGCTTATTTTTGTATAACCACAATTTCTCTCAGCACTGCAAAAGAAATATTATTAGGTTTCGCAAATAATTTTACATCTAAAAAGAGCAAAATCCCGTTATACTGTTGTGATTATAAAAGTACTCAAATAAAATATTTTTTCAATTCTAACCTCTATTTCTTTTCTTTCCCAATTACATATAATATTTAGCTTCGAATATTTTATAAATCTGTACAAATATTTGACTTTAGAGCTAATAAGTAACTGTGCTCCAAAAATGAGTGTGATATAGCTTACTTACCTCGGAAAACCAATTTTTAGTCTTAATTTTGCATCAAACCTCTCGACAACGCGTTTTGTAGTCTCGTCCCTCACCGTCGCACTTGTCAGTCAGGTAACGAACACTAACGAGTGTGTGCGAGCTGTGCAAACCGAACCCCGTCCTATGACGTACAGCCTAAAATTTACCCACCAAGCCTTTGAAAGGATTATTGGGATACACTTTCCACTTTATCACATTATCTATTAGCGTTGGCAGTGTAAGGCAACATAACAATACATTAAAGAAAACCAGATGAGATGGAATGTTTGACCATATAACTGACGTCGCAAGAATTCGTCCTAATTTCTGAAAGAGCTCGGCACATTGTTTTTGTGCGCTCCGTATAGGTGATCCAGAAGTACTAACTGTGGTTTGTATACTTCATTATTGTAGCGATCAGAATGTATTGCGAATCGTGTTACGAAAAATCTTATTGAATTACCGTAATGCCTTGCCAGCGGGATAGCCGTGGGCCATTTGCAGGGCCTACTTTTATTAAAGCAACAGGTCGCAAATGTCGGATACCTGTCATTCAGAACGCCTGTGGTCGAATTCATATTACCGCTTCATCATCAATCTATTCGTGCATTTGTTCCACAGTTTGACTTCCCGATGTTACGTTAGCTATATTAGCTGTTTAGTGTATGCGGCAATTTTTACAGCTTGAATTTTGTTGAAGAGGTTGTTATAATAACAACATGAAAATAAGTTATTGACTTGACGCAAGCTGTATCGCCAATGCGTAAAATAAGGCAATAAACACTTCCGTATGACACAGAGCTATTAATTTGACTTTATTTTTTAATTTCTATTTATTTAGCATTATATTTCTCTATAGGAATATCCATGGCAATAATATATAGCAACTATCAATGACCAAATGGTGTAGGATCACTACTTGTGAATTGCGTGTAAGACGTCGCAATTAGGTATATCATAGTCTCAGTGAGATCACATAAATTATTACTGAGGTCTACTGTAGTTGTATGTGATCTGTTGTAACATAACCCAAGTCAAGCTGATAGGCTTAGCGTTGAATCCTTAAAAATGAACAGCTTAGTGGGGGGTTCGACGGGTTGGTCTTAGGCTTATGGTATAGTTTATATAGGAACTTTAGCTTGACCTATGGGTGATGATTAAGCTTAGTATATCACAGACTGTGTAGCCTGCATAATGCTTACGCCTTCCAGCTTGGCTTTGGCTGGGTGCACTCATATTTTAAACTTAAGTCTCTTCTCACGCAATCTACATTATATCTTAGAACTGATCATATTTCTAGATTTATTCTATACCAAATTCTATTTGATTTAACTACAGATACTTGTATTGGCATAAGTTACGTTACATACTGCCTAACGCAAATTATGTACGCTGATTAATTCTAAGGAATCTATGATCTGATTCCAGATAACTATTTTTTATGCACAAAATTGATTTTTATTAGAAATTCGAAAGTTACTAGCTTTTATTTACGCAACAACACTTGGAACATCTTCAACTGGCTCAAACAATTCAATATGATAGCTTTGGCTCATTAGAGTCAATTTAATATGACTTGATTGTTCAACTTTAGTGTTCTACTTGATAATTAATACGCAATGTTATTATTTTGCGTTTAAATATGAGTGCACCCAGCCAAAGCCAAGCTGGGAGGCGTAAGCATTATGCAGGCTACACAGTCTGTGATATATGAAACTTAATTATCACCCATAGGTCAAGCTAAAGTTCCTATAAACTATACCATAAGCCTAAGACTAAACTGTCTAAACC
>JASANE010021538.1:0-70054 GCA_030248225.1 Trileptium ribeirensis
TATAAACATATATTTATAGGTTTTGTTAGCTAACAGAAAGAATGATATAAACTTGATTAGTGATGAAAGTATTTTTATGTAAAGGTAATAGATAAAGTTTCGATGTATTATTAGTATCAAACACATACATAAATAAACGCGCATTTTGTTTGTAGAGAAAATCCCGAAAAAATATTGATGTTACTTATCATGAATAATAAATTTGACCAGATGGGATCATTAGGATTACCACCACAACGTATCAGTACAATTGAAAATCATTTTTACTCCTGTCGTTATGGAACGCATTTGCTTATTTTCGTTTTTTGCTACCGACTTGGGTTAATGATCGGATTTTCAGATCATTTTATGTATGGTCACTCCACACCTACCACGAATCAGAAAAGTTGGTTTCTTAATCCAATTTTTGTTGTAATCGCTGTCATGGAGAATGCTGTCTCGATAACCAGTCGTATTGGACGAAATTCGCGAAACGTTTTCTTTGCTAAGTTTAGTATTCCCGTTGGTATCCGTGGTTTTTACAACAGCTTGGATAAATACGTGGTTTTGATAGTTAAAAACAACATGGTTGAGACCGGATATGTGGTTTCATCTCAAGAGGAGCTAACGTATGAGTTCAACAAAGAACTTCAAAAGGTAGGTACTATAACCATATATAAGTTAACTGTAAAAATTTAAGTGCATTTATATATAAATAAATAGATATATCCTTATGTGATGTGAAATAGAATGTTATAAATGAGCTGGTACGTATTTATTTAATCTATGACTATGGTGTGAAATAAATATAGCGCAATTTATAACACTAGTCTTTGAAGCTATTTAAAATATAAATCTGTGTTTGAAGCTATTTAAAATATAAATCTGTGTTGGAGGGAATTTTTTTATTTATAATTATCCTGTGGTATTATCTAATAATTATCTAAATAAGACCCATTTTTAAAACTAATTGAAACAATTTATTTTGCAGCATCGTAAATGCACAGTGGAGAGAATCAATATCGATGGGAGTAAACGAATCGAACTAATTAACAATTATTGAAAACATTATTGTTAATGTAAATAAATGTAATTAATGTAAATATGTGTACAATAATATGTAAATAAATGTATAGTAATATGTATAAATTTGTCAGAAAATTCGGAAAAAAGAATCCTGAAAGATCCAAATGTAAGTATATATGTATGTGTTGTGTGATAGTTATATATTTATATTATATATTTTCAAATTTTAGTAACCTGAGCAAAACCATTATCATGGCAAATGACCCATTAAATATAACTCTGGTGAAACCCGTAAATGGGACTAAACTAAACCGATTTTATATACACTCGCAAAAACCTAGATGGTTACTTATGAGCCACGCATTTTTTATTTCCGACGTATGTATACCTTATAATATACATGTAATAGCACTTTTAAAACATAGTCTATTTCCAAAGCTCCGAATTTGTTATTTGTTGAATATCTAATGATGTCATTTCCAAAGCTCCAATTTTATTGAATTGTTGAATATCTAATGGTATCGTTTCCAAAGCTCCGATTTTGTTATAGACTAGTTGAATATATAGTGATACCATTTATCTATTTTGTTATAGAATAGTTGAATATATAGTGATACCATTTATCTAACCAAAGCACCCAAATATCTGCGTCATGTTCATCCGGTCTAAGTACTAATTCTACATGTGGTATCTATATTACGTAAATAAGTGAAGCAAAATTGAAACAATTATACATAATTAAAGAGACGTTATCTAGCTGTAGCGTTGCCTAACCAAATCGCTGGATCGGAGACCAACGGTTCAAAAGAAACATCTAGTTAAATAGTAAATACGTAGTTGTATTAGTACCTTTATGTAAACAATGTGCTCTTACGTTCGCCCTGCAAAACAAAATTATGATAGTACGTTACTTTGTTCCGATTCAGTTTTATATTAACGAAGTATGGCGTGTACCCCACATAATACCCCACAATTAAAACCTGTTTGTTTGAAAGAAAGAATCAAATAAACAGCAAATATAGACTTCTTCATATCTGACGATTGGAGAAGGTGAGAGGTATGTTTGTCGGGGTATAGCAGTACTAAATTTCAAACAATATCAGTAGAAAGAATGTCAGTTCATATTGTCTATAATCTGTAAACGAGATATATCTTTCTCAACTTACGTGTTGGAAACAGATATAAAACTGTAACACATCCAGGTTAATTTATGTCTTATATAGCGTTGCTTAGCAACGCCACCAATTTAATATTACAAAAACTGAATATTATTCACTCTGGTTCAGAAATGTGCCAGACTTATGATATTGGTAATCCATAAAAATATATATTGAATGATGAAAACTAAATCCCAAACATATGAATGAGTATTTTATCAAGAGAGTACGATGTCTAATGATGTTAGACACACCTACGTGTGCAAAGTGCTGACAGCTAGAACAAACATGAGGTGATATTTTGTCCTGAACTAATAAATTATTAACGGATTTTTTAGACAACAAGATGGTTACTTTACTCATAGTATGCAACGTAGCAATATAAAATAAAGCTACCTCTGTCTAATAATAAAAGCATTAAGAGCGTGTTGTTTGAGCTAGTGGCTATATCAATTTTAAATGATGTCTCGTTCGCAGTATAATTTGAAGTGCCATATGTCCACCCCACTTCCCCCACCACTGTGTGGGGGGGGGGGTAAAACCAGCCTTTTCTATCTACTCGTTTAGTAATCAGCCGCTCTGTGTTGACGAACGGCAATTTTTGAATTAAAAATTAGTTATTGCTATGACTGTTTTGTTCTGAAACAGCTTTTTGGCGTAATGTCAAAAGAGGGTGGTAGGAGGCGAAGCTTAAGCTTACTCTTTCATATTTCTGTGATTGTACATTATATATATTTATGTTTTAGCTTCACAGTTCAAACTACTTTTCTTCCCAAAGTTTACGTCGTTGATGTTAAAATTTATGAAACGATCTATTTCCTCGGGACTTAATTTCCAGAATTGTTTTAGTAAACTGTTTGCGGAAGGGTCTCATGTTTTCAGCATTTTAAGATGTAAAATCTAGCTAGGTATTAACAGTTGTTGTAATGTGGTAACCTTAACAGGGTTCACTTCTGGCAATGTCGGAACAATACAGTTGCATAATATTGCTCAGAAATATCTCTATAATAAACTATATATACTCTATTATCATTATTAATAATGTCGTTATATTTTTATACCCAGCCAGAGGAGACTCGTTCCGAAGTTATAATTCGTGGTGTGATCGGAAAAATCTGACAATCTAATGCGCAAGAAGGGATGATTTTAATTTTTAATATTTTAGGTTTGTTTAACTACAACTGACAAGTATTTAATTTATCAGGCTACTTTGTGGACATCAGGGTACCAAATCAATCATTTAGGGCCGCCCAAAACTTATACAAGTAAGTATTTAGGAACTCTAGTCTGGAAGCATTAACGCTTCTTTTTCAAAGCCTCAAAAACAATCAAAATATTTAAGATTACTTTATTTTGGGACGTTAATACCACTAATAAAGGAACTCTACTGTTTATATATCTGAAAACCGGAATCACCGGCCATACGCGGATCCGCTCAAAGTCCTTAATAAATAACTCTGGACATTCAAAATCGACATATTTTTCATATAAAGCAGCCCGTAGCAAGCCAACAATTTCAAAATTTCCGTTTTATCAATAGCCGGCCTGTCAGGACTAAGGTTTAAATAGCCACGAGCGCCCACCTCTTTTGGAACTTGTGAAATTAATAAGGAAAAGTACAAAAATTTGTCGTAAACTTAAGCACCCGAGGGTGTCGTTTTACTTTGTTGCTCGCAGAATGCATCGTCGACCACCCCGAAGTTTACGACGTTTTCGTCCCTTGTTGAAACTTTGCGGTCACTGTAAAGCTTATTGCTGGTGGCATTTTCTTGTCATCGTGGTCGTGTCTTTCAACCAATGAATGTTGTTTTTTTAAACGTTAAATCTCTATGCACGCATATATGCTTTTGTTCAAGTTTGTCTGTTTTAAGCTTTCCAAATTTCATTGTACCATGTTAGGGTTAGAAACATATAAGCGGTAATCTTTTGAAGGAGTTAGATACAGGGATATAAAAAAACAAATGTTCCTATGCAGCATCGGGGCCAGTCGAACCCGGCTTTTGATCAGTTTGCGTCGTTCTTTTCGATCAGCGGTTGTCACGTGCGTTTTCCTGTTACTTTTGAATTTTGACTTGGCGAGTCTTTACTCGTGCAGGAAAGCTTTGCGGGCTTCGGTTGAAAAGGCTATTTCGCAACGAGCGTAATTTTTGCAACATAAGCCCGCTCTTGCCAGCGCTGGAGCGTCGAGTCGATGCTACGCGCGGCCGTATTAAGTGCTTGCGCTCAGAATCGCCAAATTTGTGGCTGCTAGCCGAAATTCCCAAAAAAATTTGGTTTCCTGATCTAGATTGGTTCCGCTACCTGACGGACATAAGTTGTGAAGGGTGTGACATGCACCCGCCGGTTAGAATTAAGTATTTATATTACTTATCTGAGTGTGTGAAAAGGCGGGGATTAAGTGGTTATTGGTACAAAGCGCTCAAATTTACGTGCCAAGGAGAACTCATAGCCGGAGCCAGTTACGGCTTAGGTCAGAGCCTAAAATGCTAATATACGCAGAATAATCATCACTGGAGCCTTAATAAGAATTCGAGACGATGCCCTCGGGAGATGTTTCTGTCAAGTGAGAACTGGCCTTTAAAATTCTCGACGTGTGCTCTTACAGTAGTGGTAGAGAGCCTCGTCAACATTTTGATACGAAAACACATTATAGAATGGATAGTTATGGAAAAACTTTATAGAATTATGATGAATACTGAATACGGGGAAACGCACCATCACCCAGCTAATTTCGTTGCCCAACCAGCCCCCGGATAAGCTTCAGCGAAAATGTGTTTTAAAATAAACTGGGATGGAACGATAAGGAGCGAGGGTCCTATCTCGCCCCGCCAGCTGTTGTACAAGTGACTCCAGGCTTATTATAAGTGCTGTATAACCCGAAACGTCGCCAGAAAAGTAATTAAAGATCTATCCTATGAAATTGAAGTCGCGAAAGAAAACAGGGAAGTATTGAGTCAGTTGCTATCCACGTCAGTAGGACACCAAGCATCAATAAAGGATAGTCGATGAGACCGCCCTACAAATTCGAGTTCATTCCTTAGTGAAACTGGTTACAATTTCCATAGCCCTCATAAAATCATAGAAGTAGGTTATCAAGCGGTGCAACAACGGTAGGAGGCCGCGTCAATCTTTTTGACATAATATCAGTACGAATAGGCAAATAAGTTCGCCCTGAAATCAGACCGACGTTTCATTGGCCTAGGTAATGGTGATTTTTTTAAGGTACGACGTGTGGGAACATGAGGAGCAACGTCACGATCTCGTGTAAATTGGCAGTGCGCGAGTGACTCCACTATTGCATTTTATGAAAAGCATCGGGAATATACTAAGCGGAGTTCAAATGACAAGTAATATCGCTGGCATGTAGCGGAATAATAGCTGTCATTTCTTTCTTTAATTTTGGAATGGAAAACTGTCTGGGTCTGGCCGAGGTTTTGGCATAAAACAGATTCTGATTTCAAATTAGGATTCGCCAAATTTAAAATTTTCTAGGAAGTACTTGTAAAACGGCACAGGGTCTCCTGAGGTACGCGAAATGGTGGAGCGAGTACTCAAGAGCCGGGTCGGATGTTTCCGTCGTGTGCCTTGAAGTGCTTTTGGAAGGACCTGTACAACACTTATTCTCACACCGTGCGGCGCGGCAGGCAGCCACATTTCTTTTGATATCATTGAGAGTTCGATAAACTTGCCATGTGGGGTTGCGTTCGTGTGACACCACACCCGGCGAGAAGAGGCAGGGCGCCAACGTTTAAGTTTGAGCATAATACCACAAATAGCATTAAAATAGACTCATGGTGGCAACCCTGATGTTGAGCGTTTGCAAGGCATTGTCATGGTTGCAACCAAAAAAGCGGCCCTGAATTGACCTTATGTCATTAGGTATCGCCTGTAAACTAAAAGGGCATAACAACGAGGGCGACATTCGAATCAGCCTAGTTAGAAATGTACTCTTGCAATCCAGCATCAGCGAATCATAAAATGGGTCGTTGAGCACAGAGTGTTTTGAATGAGATACGGAATGACTGGCAATTCGGGGTTCTGCGCTCTTGTATGCTGCTAGTGGTGAATTAGTGATCATTATAAAATATTATTAAATAGTGCGTCATAATTCCGTGCATTTCATTGTTGTAAATTTTTTGACCGCAAGTATACGGAACAAATAAATATTAGTCGTACTGATGAAGCGATAACCAGTAGGAGCAGAAATATCGTAAAATCATCAGCAGTGGAACATTTGAGGAAGCGGAATAGCCTAATTCACCCATCGTTCTGATGCACAAAAAAAGTGAAATACCGAGCCCTGATGACAGATTCTATGGCAACAAAAAAGATTTGTACGTACGTTGTACATTATTTATCGTACTTCTGTACATTTGCCGCGTCCTGAATAAAGATGTCGATGTGCACGGGTGTTCGAGCTTTCTAATAGGGTTTGGTGGTGCGCAGTCGAAATCGTATGTACGGCGTTTTACGCAGCATAGCTCTTGCAGACGCTACGGGCAAACCCACATGGTTACGATAGCCTTTTTGCGTGATCCAGTGCATTGATTGAGGAGCATACTGCGACGTTCCCACGCCGCGTTTCCAAGTACTCCAGCTAGTTGTGAATCATAAGAAAATCACAGTATTAAAATATCAAACCGCCCATATAAATGAATAAATAAATGTGTACTTCGCACAATTCAGCGGAAAGAGAAGCGTCCTCGTCTAATCCGTGTAGATTATCCTTGGTACATTAGTTCGTGGCCGACGTGACCACACGTTTTTTCTGAGTATTATCGCCACCAGTGTTGCTCCACGGGTCAGGCGCTGCGAAGCTTGCGGGAGAGCAGAAGTATACATCCAACCGGTGTCAAAGTTTATTCAGCAATTTTTTTCTGACAATGACAATTTAAAATATATATCAACCCCACTAGCGTTGCAGATAATGTCTAGTAAGTAGAAAACTTCCTAACAGAAACTATGTATTAGTATCATGTGCAGGGTGCTCGTGGGGATGGGGATCCCCATGGGGATGGGGATGGGGTGGGGTGGGGATCAATTGTGATGTCATGGGGATCCCCACCCCGCGATGGGAATTTTTCTACGGTTGTTTGTTATGCTGAATGTGATCGTGTCATGGCAACTGGTTCTGCTGGTCGTCACCTTGCTGCTGCTTGTACACAACCAAACCAAAGGCGTAGCCAAGGGGCCATTGCCGCCAACCGACCCGACCTATGAAAATTTTTTCCACCTCTATAACGGCATGCAAAATAATTTCCGCGCTTCGTGCGGATTTCTTGCGATTCTTCTATTCTAAAATGGCCCAAAATGAACATTTTTGACCTGAAATCCCCAAAATCGGACCTGCGAGTCCAATTCTCTCACTTTTATAAACCAAATTTACCAATTTTGCGGATCTTGTAGGCCATATATAGATATATATATATGTTAATATTAATGACTTGGCCAAGCGACAGTCCGAAATACGAAAGGTTCCTGGAAAGAGTCGATGACAGCGCGTAACTCGCCGAATATCCACTATCATCCGAAACGCGCGTTCCGTTATTTTTCGGGTATGTGCAAATCATCCTGATACTATTTTCGTCCGAATCTCCATACCTTTCCCTCCGCGACGTTTGCTCAATCGCTGGCAGCATCGCCAAGTTCAGCCTAACGTGACCACGTGGTGCCATCAATTCAAACGAGAGGGACAGGCAGCATATAAAATGTACTGCTTTTTTGATGAACTCAATGCCGACATTAACAACCTCGTCTTTCTCAACACCACATGTTACTTTTTCGACGGCGACGAATTGATTCGGCCTCTTTTTGCTAAGGACAGTTATCACGTGGCTCGCCAAGGTGCCCTAATTGTGGGGAACTGCATCAACGATTTGAATGGTTCAGTTGCCGAAGTTTACCGAATGGCGGGCGAAGGCATGTAACTGACATATACCGGTAAAAAAGAGAATAATTCTCTTTCGCTACTTGCTTTTTCTATGGCTACGGTGAACTCAAGTATTACACCTATGACTCTTAATAAAGCATGAGAACAGTATCATGCAGCAGGAAGCTAGTACCCCCAACATCATACTAGAGAGCCAAAGTATCTATTATGAGACTTAATGAGCATGAGAGCTATCTGTATCATGCGCTGAAGCTAGAGAGCGTGTATGTAGCCCCCAGTAACTCCCAAAATGTCAGAGAGTTTTCGTATCTGACAGGAAAACAGGGGCCCGTGGCTGTACTCTGCTCAGCTATCGGGCGTGGCCGCTATGGCGATGAGGCGTCCGTGGGTTCGTCCACCGTGGACCATAGCAGAGTTAAATTCATTATGCACATGGAAAGATTTATTGTACTAATGTTGTGGTTATTGCTGACAAACTCCTTCATTTCAACCATATTCCCGCCCAGAGAGAGAAAGAGGGAGAGAGAGAACAGAGCGGCCCGCTTTAGAAGCTCATACTTCTCCAATCTCTGGATTCAGTGAGTTCTCCGCCACATAAGGATGGAAAATACGTTCTGTAGATTCATGAACTTCATTGAATTTGCACGCAGCACGTCGCCATGGTGCACAAAACTCTAGAAATCTCCGACCTACACCACTGAGTTAATTCCGAATATGTATAATTGTTTTCAATACCCTGGCTTTCTATTCTAAAAGTCAGACACTGACTCAAAGGTATAAAAACTCCCACGGGGATCGGAGGGGACCTTAATTCGATTTGGCGGGGATGGGTATCCCATGGGGATCCCCGTTGACTTTTGATGGGGATGGGGATGGGGTGGGGATGAAAATTTCATCCCCACGAGCACCCTGATCATGTGGCTTCGTCAACTCTTGCAACACATTTTCAAACATGTAATGTTATCGTTGAAAATATTCGGGATCTTATGAAGACCCCCATTCCATCAGAACATTTGAACCCTCCAAGGTTAGATTTCTTGGTCTATCCACCCAGGCGGTCAGAAACTCAAAACTACCAAGCTTACATAGATTTGTCATAATGAAACACACAAACAAGCGACAAATCTCTCTTAAGTGTCAGAAAACTCATATCTCAGAGTCCAAGGAAATTAGGGAAAAGCGGATCAGCCCTCGTACCTGTGAACAGGCTTAAGGGTTGACCCTCTCTCGAGGTACCTTCATGCCACTGATAAGTGGGCCAATATAGGAGCCAGGACGAACACCCTGGTAAACCCGCCGGTGGCCTTCTAAGGTGCCCTTAGGTCAAATATGAGTTCATCTGGGAATCGAGGAAGCCGAGGTCTTCCAGGTACCATAGTAGGAAATGTTGGTGCAGCTGGGAAACCTTAAGATTAGAACTAGTCCTAGTACACAGGTAACAAGTTCAACACGTCATTCCCCATAATTTAATCAAGAAGGTCCATAATTTTACTGTATCAAAAGTTTATACCAACTAAGTGGCAGCAGTCTAATTTTCCCCTTATCATTTCTCAAATTTTTACAACTATGACTCGCCTTAGGTCTACCGAATCATTCCTTCGAGTTCAATGAAAGCCTCACTTTGTAACTCAACCTGATTAGGTCATTCATTACGAATATATACTAATTGTTCTAATTATCGTTTCAGACGTTACCATATACCTGATACGTATAGTTCTTAGTTATATTTATTTACCCTGATTCTTATTATATATGCACAACTAAACTTAAAATGATCCCTCTGTCCATCCTATTTTGTTTTTCTAAAAGTTTTCGGCACCGAGCAATTTTCAGTCGGTCAGAAAATAGTTTTTTTCGCGAATACAAAATTTGTTAGTTAACAAAATTTTATCGGATTTGTAGTGACGAAGGTTTTGTTCACGAACACTAACTGATAAATGATGGGCCGTTACGTTAAATTTGTTCGCGAACAGAATTGAACTCTAATTCAACGCTATGAAAAGTTACTAGCTTGTCATAATCCAAGTGCAAATCCCAGCCGGGTCCATTCGATACATGCGGCCGCCACAGTGGCGGTCTCCGATGACGGTGGAACCCAAACAGAGGTAGAACTGCAAATTGCCGGCGGGGAGCTGTCCGAAAAAAATTTCTTCAGATCCGTCGGACTGGGGAATTCTATCGGTAGATGATCAGGTATACTAGATCGAAAAGGCCCGGCGGGTTGATAAAATAGAGATGCTTCCCTAAGTACTTCCTCTAGAGAACGTGATGGAATAACGCTTCATTTCAATCTCTAACACACAACAACGCCGCTTTTTCTAACGGCGAATCCGTGCAAAGACAATGGCTCATACATTCTCCGTCAACGAGCAACATCTATTTCTGCTGTGGTCTTTATATCTCATGGGTCCTCTGCCTTGGCGAGTCAGCGACTGCTGGAACTGTAGAAAACTTTTGGCACGTCACGAGGCGTCTTTGGATCATCGACAGGCAATTGCTGATATGCAAACCAGGGTCGCTGGGAGAACGATAGATCAGTCAGTGAGACAGCACATTGCGGCGGAATATAAATACTGGAAAGCGGTTTTTCAGCGTGTAATAAAAGTGCTAAAGTCTCTTGCAGAACGTGGTTTGGCACTTAGAGATGGCAACGAGATTCTTGGATCCGAAAAAATGATACCTTCCTAGGAATTATGGAGCTACCGGCCAAATTTCATCCTTTTATTGATGATCACCTAAAATTAAACTGTTAAACTGTTAAAATTAAACTATTAAAAAATTAATTAATTTTAACATTAACACGAGGACGTCATCTACAATTTTGCGAAATTTAAGTCTAGACGTGTGGCTATTTAAGGTAACAGTTTTTATGCGTTTTTGGGCACCTAACGGAAACGAAGCAGTGCAAAATTAGGAACGGTGATTTATGCGTTAGGGTAGTACGAGAGAACAGTGAATCATCACCTAGACAAATGAAGCTTATACCTTATACAAATAACCGTTGTTTAGGACGGTTGAAAGTACGGTTAAATTTTGCACTTTTTCTTTACGGGAAAGCTTCAATGAAGACTCAAATCATGTATTCATCATCATTTGGTGTCGTCAGCGTATGGTATCGCGATGGTATGATATAGCATATGACAGGGATATAAAGGGCCCCCGGCCGTATTATGCGTAGCCCCCACCCCGATCGTACATCTGGCACTGTTTATAAAAACGTATAATTTCCTACATACAAACAAATCATTTTCCAATTTCAAAATGCTAATGATTATATCCCTTTATATTCAGTACTCAAATGTTATAGGAAATATTTCTTTAAGCAACATTCGCTACAAAAATTAGCAATGTACTGAGGGTTTCAAGTATCATACGCCAAGAATCGAGCGAACTGTTTATTGCTGCCATAAACACTTAAGCTGCGTTCACACGTTCAAATTTTTTGCTCAATTTTGATCAAAAGTTGAACGGTTTTTTAGCATTTTTGGAAAGTTTGAATGTATGAACACTGTTCAAACTTTTGTACGATATTCGTCTATCCAATCAGCGCCAAAGATGATTTCATTGATATCTACCTATCTGGAGTAAATTAAATTTTATTGGCTGCGGAATATTCAAGACTGTACAAACTTTCCATCACTTTTTATGCCTCTTAAAAATTTTCAACAAAATTTTAAAAAATTTATATCCTTGTTTGCCTTAAACTTTCAGTCGCATGTATCGTTTGCTGTTTATTTCGTTCTAGTCTGTTAACTTTTGTATTTGTTTTTATGTTTGCATGTTTATATTCGTTTTTGATAATGTATTGCTTTGCGTTAGCATCGTGCATTGTTTTGTTTGTGAATGTTTAATATATATCGTTTATACAGCAATTTGTTTATATGGTATATAGTTTTTATACAGCGCGTGTACAGCTTTGGTTGTAGTAGGCATGGAAGTAGATAAGAGGTCACTAGCTCTTCAAAAGTGGAGGGGCCGTCAAAAAAGCGGAAGGGCTAATAGTTTAAGTTCATTTTATTGGAGTTCCATAGGGTGTCATATGCAAATACAAGCCGATGATATATATAATGTGATAACAATTATTTACCTTCTGCTGCGTGAAATTGGGAAGAACTATTGTAATTACAGATGTAAATAAGGGATCGGTTGAGGGCAAACTTACCGCCCTCCTACATAAGGGCCCCCTAATTGCGGTATTTCTGCCCTTTGTGACATGTACTCCCCCTCTCTGCTTAGCAATTAGGATCAAATTATAGGGAATTTTAACAAGTTATGAGCAATTTAGACATTTGTTATAATTTACTGTCCCTATAGCACTCTCGTCCGCCGACGTCAAACGTTCTATCTCCCTATAAGCCGACGGACCGAGCACACCTTTACAACAATAAGTATAAATACCTAAATTGTTTGACAAACTATAAAGGTAAAATGAAATTAAATCTATGCTTCAAATATATAGTATCTACATAGCAGAGATAGAACTATATCACTATTTTACGATGACGCTGTTTTGCAGTAACTAGCCCGGTAGTGATATAGACTCGATGAGAAGGTCATAATTGAAACGTAGGCATAAATTCCGGGGTATTGAGGGAGGCGTCCCCTATACCATTGGTAATCTAGAACCAAAACTATGGGAATAAGTACACTATCGCCAAAATCCCATGTTAAATGTTCCTCCAACACGTTAAGCGTTGCCCCAAACCTCTCACATGCTCCCAAAATCTCTCGCATCCGCCCAAACTCCAGAAGGAATACACGCTACTGCGATTCAAATTAGCATAAATATAATAATTCTGCAAAGTGTCAAAAGAAACTGGCTTAAAAAATGTCGTGCATATCATACAAGAACTGACGTGAATATCATACAGAAGCTACTGCCTGACAATCCAGTGGCAAGACCAATTAAATTGAATAACATCAGCTGTCCTAGCGTATCATGACAAGTTTTCTCCTCATAGGCCGGCGCTAAGATGTGAGTGGCCCCTTCAAATGTGGTGTGCATGTCCACCAATCTGTTGTGACAGACCCACAAAAGGATCATATGACTAGATCGTTTAAAATTATGCTTTTAGTATCTCCTAATGTCGCACGCCCCTTCACCCTTCCGTGGAAACGTCCCTCCTCCATAGTATTTCATTTTCAGAAAGAAATTTTCAGGAAACGAATTTAAACACAAGTCTCATCGAAGTATAATTGAAAAAATTAGAATATGTGAGTGGATGCGTCCCCCCTTTGTAAGTAAGCCTGCAAATGAAAAAATGTTGGAACTTGTAAATGGTTGTATTCGGCGTGATTTTATGCGCTTTGTGACTGAAAAAATTTCCTATTATGTGAGAGGCCTCCTGATATAAGGCTACCCTAGATTGGGTCTACCGAGGGCCTCACGCCGGCTCTGCTTCCTCGAATAATAGATTAATATTTAGCTTTAGGCTAAACTTATGTCTGAGCTTCCCCCTCACTTATAAAGGACGGACTTGACCTTATCCATTTAATTTGCTTTGTATAGGGGGTCTTACCCAACGACTACAGTTGAAAATAAGAATAAGGTGTTCAAGTCACATGCTAGGTGTTGAATGTGTCCTGGAGGTCATTTTGGCATTGCTCAAAGTTGTTTGTTCTCAAATTACAAGCGTTTTAGAAATAATTTTCTTGTGAAAACAAAGTGAACCAGCCTTTTGTATGAATGTAGAGCAATAAATAATAGCACTTGAATTTTTACCGCATATGCGCAAAACAGCAGAGCGCAAAAAACATTGTTTACTTATAAGACCCATTGGACCGTTGAAAGTGCTTAGGGATTGTAAATCACATCGTTTCTATACAGGATCACGCATCATGAGCCGTTTACCCAGGTAACGGATGTGACTCGACTTCCCCACTGCCATATAGTATAGTATTGCGATACGATTATTCATGATAATGTGTAACTGCTCTAACGAATCGTCATATCAGTGATCTATATTTATTGATTTTTAGACAAAATATAAAAAATACATATGAAAACTAATATAAAACCAGTAAATTCAATATATAAACATCTATCTGATGATGCCAAAGAAAGTCTTATTGACGGAATCCAGCGCCATACTTGCGCATGGGTAATAAAAAGCGAAGCTTATCACGATCACGCAAAGCGTACTACAGCAATAACCGCTGTGCTCAAACATGTTGAACAGCACTGTCCGGAAATACTAGGTGTTTCGCCAGTTCCATAATATTATTCATTAACTTTTAACCTGGCGATATTTCAGAATGTCATTTTGTGGTATATATATAACCCAAATTTGCAACATCTGATAATATCGAGCGCTAGTTCTAATGGAAGTTAAAAGATTCTATTTATGGCCAGCATGTGGACCCAGAAACCCCGATCCGGCCCATCCACCTCCCTTTTACAAGAGAGCTGAAAGAGTTTGCGTTTGGTCAAAATGAGGTACTGCAAAACAAGTTACCATACCAGACCATATTAAACAATACAGAGATAATTTTGGAATATAAAAATAGGCACAATATTAGTTTATATATTAAGACTTTCACAAGCCTAATGTTAGACGCAGGATTTGGACAAATGAGTTTTTAAAAGGCCCGAAAAACACAAAATTTGTCATATCTTTATAACCAATAGACATTGCATAGAGCGGGTTAAATTCTATCTGTGCGTTACAAGTGAGAAATTCGTCCTGTGACCTGGCCAGCGAGTCTTGATATATTGGGCCGTCACCAGATTACAAGCGTGCAGGCCGACCGATATGTTGTCGATTTCTATAACGAGCCGAGTCGGAGCAAATCATTTCATCGCAATTGTTCAAATATATGCGTGAATATTGGCTTTTTCTGTATTGAACGGAGCATCATGTAGCTGGATTAGTTGGAGTGCTACAAACCTGTGCTTCATAGCAATATCAACAACGTAGTTTTTCCACCGAGCAGTGTTACTGAGAGTCTATGACGGAGTTACACAATGAAATACATTACAATGAAATCTAAAACCTTGGAATGCAAAACCACAAATATACAACCAAATAATTGAAAATGTTTTCTTTGATTTTGAGTCGAAATTTGTCTAAATCTGTCTTTGTAGACTTAAAACGGCAAACCCGAATTCTGCGACATTTTTTGAAAAACAATCAATTGAATGCACAAAAATCATAGATAATATTTTACTTATTTAACGCAAAACGTTACATTGATTGGAAATATATATAAATGAACAATAAATGCGAAGGAATTTCCTACTTCAAAATTTTATCATATGTAGTCTAATCGCGTATATGTCCAAGTTTCTCCAACACTACTGAGGATTGGACAGTTTGTGTAAATCTTATAAGTTTTCTTAACCTATCACCTCATTTTTTTCAATTTTTGCCATCTTTCTCCAAATTTTTGGCACGGACGAAGCCATAAATATCGCTTGAGAAGTGTGGGACTATCAGGGTCTGACAATGTGCACTACCCGGTATGGACACCTATGCATGTTATGTATCCGTTGTTAAAGTGATTAGGTAGACTTAATTTTTAGTTGTGATAAGTATGTCTGGCCCTATGATTTAGATAAGCTTTCAGCCGGAAACGTTATGCCTACATGGAACTGCGTTCGAACAATGTACAAAAAATGTGAGTACTCGAGGTTGAACGGTCAGTTTCAGCTCAGCCTACGATAAAAAATGGAAGTATTACGATCGTTTGCGTTTGTTGAATGATGGAATCACTCACGCTCTTACGAGCTCAAAGTTAGTAAGTTCTCCGATGAAAAACTCCGAAGTGCCAAACCAGGATTCGGTTTGTGCTCTGTCTATTTTGGCTGACCTAGCATGAAAAAGCTTGCAATTACTATGTGAATGTTCTTTGAAGCATTTTGACTTTTGTATAACATCAAAACCCGCTGACGGAAATATATTTATCTGGAAAATTTTATGTCAGTTTGCTCTATCAAACAGGTATATATTTTATTAAATACGATATGGTTCTGCCTTAGTACGGCGCCATAACCACGAAAGTAATCCCTAAAGTTGTTACGTATCCTTTATCAGCTCGTGTAAGATTCCGACTCATTCCAGCGCCTATATCCTGGAATCCAGTTTCTTCATCCACAGCAACATCGTCGCTTGGAAACTAGTAGTATATGAAGTTGCAGTTTCTGTAATCAGGTGCTTGTGCAGCACGTAAGCTGCTTTCACCAAAAGAATTGCATTGTGTGGTTCCGCCATGAGAGCATTTCGAAAAATTCCGAACCAATTTGTCTATAAACCGAAAGCATTTCCAACAACGCGTCTAGATCTGATAGCCTGTAGTTGTATATTCTTTTCTCTTGCGTAAGATTCCACTTGGAATACGGTTCCATCAGCGACGTATACAAATGAAATGCGTGATCTGCCACAAGGGCATAGGGCATAGCAGGGTTTCTTGTCATCGGAATTGGCTTCAGATTGGGCAATTTAATTTGGTCCTTCAATCTCATTGGCCCGAAAATAGCATGCTTCATATACACCGCCATCGATCACCCTGCTATTACGCCTAAAGTTAATGCAGTGAAATTTACAGTTCGCGTCTTAAATGGCCAAAAGAACGATGAAATAAGTTCCTTTATAGTTGAAATAATACGATCACGACGTATATGTTTTCTAACCATTGTTCCTAGACAATACGGAAAATTCCATTTCGCCCAAAACCCTTTGGCAACTGATTCCCGTTCAATATCAGATTGAGATCACTAAAATATGTTTGAAATACTAAAATATTGAAAAATTAACACAGAAAAATTTACTAATTATACATTGTAAACCCGAAGTTGCCCCCTTATGTGTATTTCGAAAATAACACAACATAGGGGTTGTTCTTGGGTGGTATTTTAGGAATTGGATAACAAATTACTGACCGAAGACGCTTCATGGAAAAACGTTCGAAATACACAAAAATACACCTAAGCATATTGTATAGGTACGTCAAACCAGTATTTATCTCAATACATCTTGCATTCAGCCTGATCTTTGTTATTCGGCATGTCTTTATGTATATACTCATACGATGTATTATTGAAACCAACGTTCCCTAAAATTGTTATATGCCTGTTTTAGGAATCTGGTAGCAACGATGAGTACGAAACGAACAAATCGATCGAAGTACTGGGCGACGACAATCACGACAAGACTCATTGCGACTCACAAACACAAACCAGACCAAACGCTGAACGAAAACAAGTGATACTCTCCGAAAAACCAAAGCTTCGCAAATCTTGGAAGTGTACTGACACTGAAACAGAGTTATTGGAAATTCTAGGTGAAGCAGAGAAGAAAGTCTAATTTCATTATTTTGGAATGGAAATTGCTGAAATCCTCCGATAAATACCTCC
Organism: Trileptium ribeirensis; assembly: GCA_030248225.1. Lineage (NCBI taxonomy): Eukaryota > Metazoa > Nematoda > Enoplea > Enoplida > Thoracostomopsidae > Trileptium > Trileptium ribeirensis. The sequence continues at coordinate 17,405 of JASANE010021538.1, forward strand.
TCAACAGGCATCTAGCTGCAAAATTAAAATCAACATGGCGGTTCACGATATTCCCTGCCTGTACCCGGCCCGGCCCGATTCTGTCCCGGCCAGAAAAAAACAGCGTACTGCGCCGCTGGAGGAAATGTCTCTGCTTTACGCAAACTAGCATTGTAGCGAGGATAGTATTGGGGTACCAATGCAGAATGTACAATATCTTCTTCCATCAAATTTTCTGCAGCAATGTTCCTCTGTCGAAGTGGCGTCCTCAATCCTCGAACACGCGTAATTCATTATTTTGCATATATGTATATTATGACAAAATTACAGTTTCGCTAATTATAATTCGCTCATGGATAGCATTTCATTATTGCTTCCAAATACAAAAGTGGTAAATAATCTGAACAAATAATTTGATTTTACTTGAAGATAGCTTCTTCTAAGCCTGTTCCATAGATTCATTAAAGTTTCATAGGCAATGTTGGAGCACGTGGAACTTCCCATCCTAAAGTTTAAATATATAATATTTTAAATGGCTCGTCCTCTATATGTACTGCAATGTAAAAACAGAATTCAGAATTTCTCGTAAGTTTGGTTTTGAATAATAATGAATATTTGATTGAGCGGTATTACTAAATTTTTGACACTCTTTTATCGATTTGATTATAATGCCTCCAAAATCCAATCATACTAATACGTGCACGTTAGATGTTTCGGAATCTTTAGAGTCTACATATCTTCCAGTTCGTAGTGCAACACACAGTGTTGTGTACAAAATTGCAGGAATTTGAAAGTTTCTCTTGTTCGAGACTTTCCTCCCATAAATATGGGCATTTAAGAAACCTCGAGTGCGCTTTGTCTTTAGTTTGTCCCACAGTAAAGCGTGACTGTATGGGACATTCACACAGTCAAAGCTGACCATCAGTTTTGTCCTGAGGTTACAGAGAGCTTTATATAATGTCCACATGGTTAGGCGAAACCATGTGAGAGAAATTTACCTGTCTCGCCTGACAGTCATAAATAGTTATAATACGACATATATTTTGATTTTTGTATTATGTAAAATAGTTTTTAATATATTAATGACAATTCAATTTTTGACAGCTGTCCAATGCGGTAAATTCAAATTTTGGCAGCTCTCCAGCACTGAAATTTCAAATTTTGGCAGCTTTCCAAAGTAGAAATTTCTAAATTTAGCAGCTGCTCAGCGCGGTCAATTCAGATTTTGGCAGTTCTCCAAATTTTGGCAGCAGTCCAATGCAGTTAATTTCTATTTTAGCAGCTGCCCAGCGCGGCCAATTCAGATTTTGGCTGTTGTCCGACGCGGTAAATTTAAATTTTGACAGTTCTCCAGCGAGGCAAATTCAAAATTTTGGCAGCAATCCAACGCAGTTAATTTCTATTTAATAACTATCCAGTGCAGGAAATTCAAATTTTGGCAGCTGTCCAAAGTAGAAAGTTCAAATTGTTGCAGCTGTCCAGCGCAGATAATTCAAGTTATGTCAGCCGTCCAACGCGGTAAATTTAAGTTATGGCAGTTATGCAGCGCGGCAAAATCAAATTTTAATAGCAGTCCAAAGCGGTTAATTTATATTTTGGAAGCTATCCTGTGCGAGAAATTAAAATTTTAGCAAAATACAAAATTTGGCAGCTGTCCAACCTGGAAATTCAAAATTTGGCAGAAGTCCAAGCTTAACATTATACCTAATTAAGGTTTCTCTGCAGCCTTACCTGGCTTAACAGCTCTGGTAAATTTTATCTTGTATTTGTTGGACGTCTGAAGTTGATTTTGGTCGCTTGGACCAGCGATTTCGGCGTCAACACTGTGTGCTTATTTTTGAACAGCATTCTAGAAGAGGGTTATTATCTTTCTCGGTAGCTATAGACCAGAGGCCTCACCTGTGATTTAGCATGGATTGCAGGTATAGTTCTAGCTAAGGGTTTCAGTTTAATTTTAAAGGCTACCAAGACGATCGTTTTTTTAGAAAACTACATCTCGTGCTACAGCTTTATATTTGTTCATGAAACTGCCAGGTTTTACAGGTCTGCTTTGTACTGCCGTAGAGGACAGGAGCTCGTTAGTGTCGCTCAAAGAGACATGTGTGCACTTACTCGACATCGTCAGCATATAAGCACGTGTGCATGGCAACATTACATTCGATAGTATGTAACAACGTTTGTGAGTTGTTACGCAAAGCAGGTTCTGGGTAACACCTTTGGTACGTTGTTACGCATAACTGTTTGTATGTAACAATATTACTAATGTTTTTACTTTCTATTTGTTATGCTCGAATGTTGTTACGTGCAATGTCATTTTGTGTAATGTCTTAAACAGGCTCTGTTTAACGTATATACTACCCTAAAACTTCTGGAACCATGAACCCATTGAACAACCTAAAATCTCGTCGATCCTAATCCCATTAAAACAACCGGAAACTCAAGAAGTATTCGTGCTGGTCGCTAGATAATTAAACCTTTGTTTTCGGCTATTTGCCATACAGAGAAACGTATGTATAGACTATTCTCGATTGTTTGTGCCAAACTTTACTGCACAGACTACATTCTGGAAATCAGATTAATTTACCCTAGACCCATTGAAAACCCCTGAAAATGTATGAAATAATAATGTTTGACTCTAGATAACAAAACCATCGTAGTCAAAATATTGAAAAACCTATATAGACCATTCTTGATGTTCTGTACGCAATACATTATGCTTATTTTATAATGTACGTTTTCGTCGTTAGTCTAAACACGAATATGCCCGAAAACAACCTATATGCCTTTATTATGGATGTTAATCTCGCTGTTTTTTCCTGAATGTAAATACGTAAATTTAATTCATCACACAACAAAAATATTTACAGAACCAGTAAATCATACGGTCTTTGGCGTAATACTATGGCTCTAATAACTTGCTAAAACGAACGTTTGCGATAATAGATCGTTGTTATATATGAACTCTTGCAACCACCGCATTAATATTGATGGTATTGCGATTTTTCCCGCTGTTTCATTGTGAAACACTGGTCTACAATTTAAACTTTATATAACGTGCAATACTATGATTATGTGGTAATCATGTTAAATACATGTCTACATTCATCATTATTATTCGTTATTGTATATGTTTTACAATTGTGCGCATACCAATTAATATATTTTGTTGTTAATTCGCTCCATCTGTCTTATTAACACAAAAGAGAGGTGCCTCAGTCAAACTGTTTGCTTAATGCATGAATAAACTTATGGTGCGCACTCTACCATTCCCTTTTGTCATTAGCGATTGGCGATCGCTTGTTCGGTGTACCAGCCATCCGTCAACATAACAGCGAGCATAAAGTTGGGGTTCTGGGCATCGGGTCAAAAACGTTAAGTAACAGAAAATTGCCCTATTAACAATTACTTTAAAAACGTTAAGTAGCATATTTATGACCGCTTAGCATTTGAACTGGAAATTTTTTATTTTATTATTGAACGGAAATTTTCCCATTTAACATTTTAACACCTGTACATCATATGATAAGTTCTCGAACTAGATGTATTATCAATAATAAAACGAAATGTGTTAGCGTAACAAAAATGCGGAATGCTAGTTGCCCCATTGTGCGTTGTGAGTCGAATTTGTGGCCAAATAGCAAATATGTACATTATGTCAGCGAACAAAAATTACACCGTTTTGCAATCAGTCGCTCTGCGATCGTGATCGGAAATTATTGAGTTTGGACTTGGCTATTACAATGAATTTTTTGTTCGCTAACAAGGTTTTGTACACAGTGTCAAAATGGGATGGTAGGAGGCGCAGTTTAAGTTCACTCATGCATCATAATGCCATTAAAACGGCACTTTTGCCACGGAGAAGCTCCACAACGGAAAAATATGTCCTATAATGTATTGTCAAAGAAAATCAGTTTGTACTAGGACCAGTTCTGGCCCTAAGGGATCCCAGCTGCACCACTATTCTACCTAGCGTGTGGTGCCCGGACAACCACGGCTTCCACGACTCCCCGGTGATCTATGCGATGACCTAAGGGAACCGCTTAGCTTAGTAAGCTGCCGGCGGGTTAACCAGGGTGTTCGGCCTGGCCCCTATAATGGCCCACGCATCTAATGGTATGAAGGTCCCCCGAGGGAGAGTCAACCCCTAAGCCTGCTCACAGGTAGTAAGGCTGACTCGCCTTTCCCTCATATTCCACTTAATCCCCTAAGCGGGGTTCTCTGGTCCTAGCGAGATTCTCCGTTGGTGTGTCACTATGCGCTTTGTCACGTTTCTAATCTTAGGGCGTTGCACAACGGGCCCTGAAGCCTAGCCTATAAGCACGCGCAAATCCTAAAGAGCCTAGTGGATGTATGCTCCCTAAATCTTCATTACTCATGATATCATAGGGGGCACTGAGGCGAGGGCCCCAGTCCCTTGAGAGTCAAAATTCTAATTATTAGAGTTGCAACCTAGGCGACGGGCTATGCAAGGCGAAGGTTTACTGCGGAAGGTTAGCGGCAGCGGCCTTTCTGATAATACGAGTATAATGCAAAATATTGAGAGGATCTCTGGTTCGGTCTCTGAAACGGAAACGTGCGGGAGAACTTAATCGGGCGGGCGTGGTGATGAGGAGGCATTGCTCTCTGTGGTTAAAATTGACTTGGGTTCATAGATCTTTAGGAGTGCTTGCCGGAGCTAAAATGTTCAAACTAAAACTAGTGTGATCAGGCGATTAAACAAAATTCCGAACTGCTTCCAGAAGTGACACACGGTTCAAGCGTTTTACTATTGATCCCGTTTTTGTATTTGACGCACTTTATAACATCGCCCAATTGGGGCGTACAACAATTATGTAACAACACTCATGTTATAACATCGTTATTGTCGGGTACCCTGCAAGGTACCCTTGGATGTAAATTTTTCAACACTATTCCAAAAACTCCAATTGGGGCGTACAACAATTATGTAACAACACTCATGTTATAACATCGTTATTGTCGGGTACCCTGCAAGGTACCCTTGGATGTAAATTTTTCAACACTATTCCAAAAATTTTTGATTGAGCCTTTTCGAACACGATATCCTAAAGAGTTTAGCGGAGATGGACTAAACAAAATGTTTCCGACGCTGATGAGCTTCCTGATAATTTTCCATGACGATCTCCCGTCAAATTAAGGTTGGCCATCTACCAGCCCGTAGTGATTTACTCCATTGAGTAGCTGAGTTCAAAACAAACCGGACCGAAGATCTAAAACTTTACACAATTTCAACAGCGACTGGAGCGGCCGCGAAGGACTTAACTAATCCGAAACTCGCTCCCAGAGGGCTCCGGGAGAGGGTGCCGACGTAGGATTTCTCCGTAGTTGCACGGTTAGAGAACCCACGCCCCACCAAAATTTAATACGCTTCAGTCCACCGCCAGCCCCCAGTCTCTGTTTCGCTCTGTGCTCAGCAAGTGACTTCTAAAATTTTCACGGGCGGGTCCGCAGTCGTTTGCATTGCTAATTAACCAAAAGTAATGGGAACACAGCGAACGAATGGGGATTCGACGCTGTAGCTAGATTTCATACAATTGGGGACAACGCGTGTCACCCGCGGATGCAAACGGCTACGTCCCTCTAAGCTGATGCACCAAACCTTGGAATAGAAATTTGCTTACTTTGAATTACCTTAGAGCAGAACCTTTGCTCACTCCGAATCACCCTAGAATAAAATTTTACTTGCCCCGAACTACCTTAGAAAAAAAGTCTGGCTCACTGCCCGATGCCTTAAAGCCATTTTGACTAGTACTGCTTAAAAGAACGTTTTCTCGCTTTTAATTGTCTTAGAATGAATTTTGGTCACTCCTCGGACCTGAAAACGAAAAGAGGCGTCCGAGGAGCGGGGAACCAGTCGAGACACGTGCGTGCAAAATTTTAGCAAAGTTCGAGCGGTTTTGTCAATTTTTGGCGGGGCCCGGCCTTTACGGGTGCGCGGAGAATCGTTCTGACTCTCCAGCATCCGCAAAGGGCGGCCCTTGCATGATTGAAAAGAAGCGGAAAAAACCAAGGAAGGCTCTCCACCGTGGGGGCACGGCGAGAAACCACCCCTAGTGTGCCTAGCGAAAACCAAAACGCAAACCTATAATAAACAAACTTCTACCAAAAGGCGACAACCGCCAAATTTTAAAACTTAATTCTCGACTGGCTCCGATCGGGGAATCGGGCTCAGCTCTTTTATACCGTTTGTCCGCCCCCCTCTGCGGTCTCTTATTCCTTATTTGTCTCAACCATTTTCAAAACTCGCATACCCCCATATATATATATATAGTCACAATAATATATATACATAATTATATGTATTTTAACAAAGCAGCAAACAAGCATAAATCGAACAACGTCGCAAACATATTATTGTCGTCGGCCCTTAGCTCCTAATGGGCATCGCCTCTTGGCATCAAAGAAAACAATAATATAAGCAGCAGCAGTGGCCGAAGGGTGCCAAAACAACCTAAACCTCGCGCTGGTCGGCGCGAGGTTTTCAAAATGAAAGAATATATCAGCGCTTCAGGCGCTACTAATAACCAAGGTTTTTTATTAATTTTTATTCATATTTCAGGAACGGGAAGGAGTAGGCGGCCGGGGGCGGGATCATATCCATGCCCCGGCTGGTCGCCTACTGATGAGAGACCTGAATTTAATGTGGGCGCCACAGGAGGCCCGTAAAAGGCAGAAAAATGCGTGCACGATAGGAGAATTTTGGGTTCCAACTGAGTTAAGGGAATCCTGTGGAGATCTGTTGGGGCGGGTGGCCCGGTTTTCAGTAATATAGTTAGTATAAGACCTGATTGAAGTGTGGGGTGTGAAAAATCGGGAAGTTTTGGTTTAAGATGCGGTGATTTAGGGCCCTAAAATTTGAGAGTCTAAACGCGGGATTGGGGGTCCCTAAGTACTTATGGGTTGGGATTAAATTGAGCCGGATGAGTAAATTTGAATCCTTATAGAGTCCTGATGATAGTTTAATGTCCCCCTTTTTGTTCAAAAGCTATAGAAACCCCCAAAATTTCAATTTACTGATAGCCCTTTAAAAATGAGACTCTGTCCATGTGAGGTAAATTTTATCCCGTACTTTATGCATTCCATTTAGCCCGTACCGCCCAAACTACGTATCAGCTTCCGCCGGCGTATCAGGATAAACTTACGGGTCCCGGACCATTGTAAAACAAACCCAAATTACCTTTTGTCGCCGGGGACTTTGTACGACACTCCACCTCATCCTGACACCCGGACGCAAGCACAAAGTGAATGCATTATTTTATCAACGAACAAACACATATATGTATAGTTATTATCCACGGATGCGCACCGGAATCAACCCTTGGGCGCTTATTCCGCAAAATCGTTAAGCCAAATTGTGAATAGAATGGTGAAATCTCTCCCCCGGTCCCCGGCCGATTCGACTACGCATCCGTGACGATTTCCAATGCCAATACTTCACACAATAATAAACACACCTTTTTGTACGATAGCAATCCTGGGACCGATCGGATACCCTAACCATGAGATTTTGATTCAGTTTTGGTGCGTAATCACCCCGCGCACCTCGGGCTGGTGGAGCGTGACCGTATCAACACAATACAATAATGACATAGAGTTTATTTTATGACAACGAAACAATAATGCACGCGTTATAGTCCGGACCACGCTCCACCGGTATCCGATCGCCCTTTATCCGTTGAATTTTGAGGCTCCTGTGGCCTGATTTTGAGTATTGCAGATTCGACCAAAACTCGGGCTGTTACAAGTTTACATCTCATCATTAGTTATTCCGATACAGCAGCAGATAAGGACCAGTATATACGTGGACTGTCAACATGTGACAGCATAATAATGGGTTTTGCTATAGTTGATCAGAACAATATTCTCCGCGTAAGCAGTAAAATTGGAATGAATTTCAAACAGAGTAGTAAGAGGGATGTAGTGAAAATTTAAGTCAATTTAATCAATCGTTTATAAGTTTACATATTTAAATCAATCAAGTTTACGACACTGACTCGTAGCATATATTTCCGTGTTCCATAGGTAATTTTTGCCAGCTGGCCGGTAGACCTTCCAACCAGGTCGAATAACACTGTAGAATTAATAAATTTTCTAATTTTTTGAAGCCTTTCATAAAATCAGCCAGCTTAAAGTCCACGTATGTAGCATTATGATAAGCTTGAAATGTCAATAAATCATGCTACCAAAATTTGAACAGTATTTATGAACACAGATCAGCATCATTTGCTCCGTTTTCTGTACGTGCAACAAGTATAACAGCACACAAGTTTACTATGATGTTCTAAAATCACCAATAGCTCATTGATTATTAACATACTGTAATACTGGTATCCCCATACTGGTTCTCAACCCACCTCCGCCCCGGCACCGAACGCACGATAAGGTTTAGCGGAAATTTAGAAAATTAGTTAAACGTTTAGGGAACATTTTAACAAAAAACTTTCAAAAAATTAATAAAAATAGAGAAAATTCAGCAAAATTGGAGAAAATTATTGACTTTTAAAATTATTAGAAATCTATCCACCGTGTATGCTTCTGCCACCTGGCCGAACACCATGGAGACCGAACACCGGCCCCACCGCAACACCCCTCTGCTGGAAATTGGAACATTGAGCATGTTGTTCGTTATAACATTTGCATGTTTTTATAAAGCCGCGTATACACGAGGCGACATTCGAGTGTAAAAAATTAACAGAACGTTGTTAAAATGTTATTACATACAAGTGCTTATGTATAACAACGTACCACAGTTGTTATGCAGAACTCGAATATCGGAGCAACACAAGGGGGTTGTCACATACTGACAAATGTAATGTTTCATACACATTGTGTGTATATGCTGGCGATGTCTAGTAGGTGCACAGATTTCTCTGTGAACGACGCACTAGTCACTCAGCGTTAATTTCACCTTAAAGTTTGCTTCAAATTTGAGACCTATGAAGTTCTAAATCCGTGAAAAAGCTTTGAGTAAATTAGGTGCCTGGAAAATGTTTGCAACTATTGGCTCAGAGCTGTATTGGAACAAGCGTTAAATTTATGGTCGGACGTAATATGAACTTATATTCAGATAAAAGTTCATCGTTTCGTTAAGCACGGTTTTAGTTAATTGGAATATCATCACATTACTCAGCTGTAACAGGCTTATCTTATTTGTTTGTCGCTTGACGTACTGTGGAGTATCGCATACTTGGGTTCAAAGAACATTTGCTTTGGCGTATGGTTTACATTGACGGATGGCCGTTATATCTCTGCGTGCACTAATCGTCTATATCTTGAACATCTTTCACTGGAACTGGCTTGAGATATAGTCTAAGATGGCTGAACGGAACACAAATTTATTAGCTATCATTGTACGGACTAAGATTCGTCGAAGACTAAACAATGCTGCGTCCTTGAAAAAATTCTGCTCTAACTATTACCTTATATTATATATTATTGAACGGGCATGAACCCTCGACCTAACTCGGCTCAAATTTGTACATTTCATTGTGGGGTTAAATATTTGTATGCGTATGCTAGGTGACTTGATCTGACAACTTCCGATTTGGATAAGTGATATAGTTTTAGCATCGCAAAGGTTTTATTGTCATGTGTCAAATTGTAAGATTCCACAAAAGACTTGACAAAAGACAAAAAATTATTTAAATTCTAGGATTATTCAGCCGAAATGCTCTAATTGGCAACTTGTAAGACAATTCATTGTTAGCGAAAAATCGGTGACAAAACCGCAGTTTCTTTCATAACAGCACATTGCGGTGAACGATCGCTTTTTGCAAAATAGGATTGTGACTGGGGGTATTTTAGGTTTACTGGATTATTAGATAAACAAACTACGCACGTGGTACACATATATTGCATCAGTGTAACATGCCCGTTCCGGCCCGTTGCGTGTGTTTTGTAAGATTTTGGCGTTAAAACTGCTTAAACGCGTCTCAAATCGAACTTGACACGGTTCATAGGAACGAAACTTTCGCATGTTGCATGGTGCCATGGTTATTATCAACATTTTGCCTATTACCAATATTTTTCTAATTGTCAATATTTTGCCTGTTATCAATATTTTTCCAGTTATCAATGCCAATATTTTGCTAGTTATCAATATTTTATCTATTATCAATATTTTGCCAGTTATCAATATTTGGTATATACTTTATCAACATTACGCGTATACACTTTTTACCACTTATTGTGCATCATCTTGGACGGGCTCATCCAAGCTCACCGGACGTTTGATTCGGGTAAAGGTTCAACGTTCGAACAAAAGGGAATGCAATAGAGTCTTTCTCCGGCATCGAGACAAGAGACCCGAACGGAACTCGACCAATAGCCCCTATGCTTCCTATTGAAAATTCAAATTTGCGACTGTCCGGAAATAAGAGGCCACTGGTTAATCGAGCTAGGCCGTTACTACGCTAGTGATCAAAACCAAAAATATCAAATTTACGCAAGCTGAACAACGTGAATAACCATGGTCGATCTTAAATCAGGAGTACTGTAGTGTCCGATTACTCGGAATTGACAGTCACCGGGCTCATTTATCGGCCCGTAACCGTCCAACGGTTGAGATTTCCCGAAAATGTCCGTAGCACTCTATTCGGTGGAGAATTTTAGGGCTTTCGAATTAGGTCAAAATGTCGCAAATCCCCGCAGGATTTCATGGGATATTCTAGGAACAAACAGGTGAAAGTTGAACTAACAGCCATTTGTTACGCTAAGTTTGGCCGGTACAATGGTTCAGGGGTAGACACAACTTAGGTCTATATGGATATATAGGTATATATGTGTGTGTTTCTATACTTGATTTTCACGCCCCGGTACTTCTATTTTTCGCCCCCACCGAACAAATCTTCCTTTTTCCACAGCATCGACCTAAGGTGCGAGACCTCTGTGTTTCCTTTTCCTCATCTTTAACGCTCCAAAATCGCTTGATCAGCGCCCTGGTACTCTTCTTACCGCCGAATCATCGATTTAAATCGTGCGCGTTCCTGAGCAATCTACTCATCGAGGCACCTAACGAGACCAGGCAGGTCTCGACCTGACCAGTCATCCCGCGGTTGTATGAGCTATTTTTCTGTTTTATAATGCACTATGAAAATTCGACATAAAATTCCGTCAGTTAGCACCGACCCCGTACTTGATCCCTGACACTAAATGCCCATGCGACCCCTCATTCTACTCGCCTGTTTTCGGCGAGCACAACGATATACAACGGGCCTACTCCGAATCTCCCACTAACCCATCACAACCCGCCAAAGTGCCCCTAGCTAGGAATACCAACGCAAGACAGGTACGCAACACCGAAAATTTATTTCTGATTCGAGTATAGGCAAATGACCTCACCACGGTCGCCACATCTAGACCTTTCTAAATATACCCGGCGGGCCCCCGCCCGTTGCCGCGTTAACTCGGGACAACCGAAGAAAGTGCCCCTACCACCACTGTCACTCTCTCTATCCGTGGTGATTTTAGTGCCCCTCTATCCGCTGCTTTTCGGACAGGAAAATCACCCCTCGTTCGAGTCCCCTTTCCATGGCGAGTCTAACCATACCCGGCGGGCGTCGCTAGCGCGGGAAAGCCCGGTGAAATCCTACATATTTATGTATGTCAGAACCCAAATATGGGTCCCGACCCGCCAATACGTCCACTCCCTCGTGTTTGATATCTTTCGACCCCGTTCTTCGTCCTGGGATCGAATTTCACCCCAACCCCTCAACAATCCCAGGGGTTTCCTTTGTCCCGCTTCCCTTCCCGTGCCCTTTCTTTTTCCTGTCCGTGTCCTCGTTTTCTTTTCTTTTCTTTCTCTAACCGACTTCTTTGGTTGATTGCCGCTGCTCTCGTCGTGGCTGTGTTGTAGTTGTTGTTGTAGTAGTAGTTGTTGTTGTTGCTGGTGTTCTGTGTGTTTCCGATGCGAACTTGAGCGACCTTTTTGTAGCTCAGGTCGCCTGTGTGTCTTGTGAGTATGTTCATGAGTATTTGTGTGTATTTATATGTATGGGCTTATATATAGCAGGACATGACAAAAAACAGGACGAACGAGGACAGTACATACAAAGCGACGCTAAATTTATAAGTTTTACGGACGGACTGCACACGAATGACTAGGAAGGACGGTGGTGTGTTTAGGGCCCTCCCGTGAGTTCCTGAGGCCCCGACTAGTGCCCCCTTGACAGTTATGGGTAGATGGGAATGTGATACACCCCAACCTCGAGATGGGTTCATTCCCGTCTCCGGCTCCCCCCCCCCCTTTGGGACATTTAAAGACACCATGTCTCGACACCTGAGAAAGTGTCAGAATGGAATGTTTGGCTTTATCTCACGAGTAAACATATAAACATGCAATGTTTGCACGTTTGCCCATGGATTCAATAGCAAGAACTAGCCCACAGATGAACTCTTGTGAGGCTTACGTAGTTGATGGATGGGACCGCTAACTCGTCGAACAATAGAAATTTAGCCTTAAATCAACGAGTTAGCCAATAAAGTTTGATGAATGAGGACATGAAGACAGGATTAACTCGAAACAAGGACAAATTCTCAGCTTATTTCAAGCATATCTATGGGTAGAACTTGATTTTCAAATTTCAAATTTGACGGGTGATCCAACCATTTTGGTGGGACATTTGGGAAATAACGGACGATTTAAGTTAGGTAAGGGGCTTAGAGATTTGACTGATGGGTTTTTGGGTGAGCAATTTTAAGCTGATTGACAGGAATTTAAAAGTACAGATGGGATAGGGTTCAAAATTTCACGAAAATTCGGGTCAAATTTGCAGATGTTTGACCTCCGAGCATTCGGAGGGTTCAAATTTGATGCCGGCGATTTCGATTGAAGCCGACTCTCTCTAAAGGGGACCCAGGGTTTACGATACCCGTCAAAAATAAAATTTGGAGAATTTTCCAATTGTGCGTCCGGGTTTGAACTCGAAAAAGTGGGCGTCAAGAGATCATCGACGATTGGATGGCGACAAAATCGCCATCCTACAACATAGCCGAAAATTTTGAGGCGACGACTACCGTGTCGACTCTTGGAATCAGTTATACTTCGGCAGCGCGGAGTTCGGTCGACTTTACTGACCGGCTCCGACGCTTAGTTTTTATAGTATAATTTCATAATTGTTTCGCTTTCTCGTACTTTTCGTTTTCTTCGTTTGGAACGGGATTCGACAACTGGAGAACCCGCGTAGACGTCTTCCGTCTCGCGAAGAGGGTTAGCAAGTGCTGCCCCGGATCGAAGATTGTAAGTGAAGTTTAGGAGTGACGTGGATCCTGGGGGTTTATTTTCCCCAGGCATGAATGTAACAGACCATCGACATTTAGCTTGCTATAGCATGATTTTACACCTTATAGGTTGACTTAACGTCCGTCGTTGGTCGTCTCGCTTTCCACGCCGAGTTGCTACACTCTTACCGGTTTCTTGACAAACCTCCTCAAGTCGAGTTTCGTTTTGGGCATTTTGGGCGATAGATTGAAAGGTATTAAATTGTAGGCACCAAAGTCGAAGTCCTTCTGATTCCACGTGGTCTTAGGTAGCACAAATCAAAATGGACGCCTCTCGTCCTTGTTTTACATGATCTCTTGCTTTTGAGATAGGACTACCGAATTTTTTTGAGTCGACCACGGTAAAATTTCGTAACGAAATGGTAGGGCCTTGCTTAGTTGTTTATGGTTACGGTAGCCAAATTTATAGCTTTGTTGACCGTTCGATGCTCATGCCGCTGTTTGAGCCCGAACCGACGGCGCAGTTAGGAACGGAGGACTATCCTCCGTCGGGCTTTGGGAAGCCCCAAAATTTCATTTATTCGAACGAGCTAAGAAAATTTGGGGATACAAAAGATTAAACAAAATCTAAGTATTTCAGCTTGAGAGTAAAGTATTTGCACTCTGCAATTTTTAGGTGTCGCTTTAGGATACGCGTCTTACTTTCATTTTGTGCCAGTATGTGGTTCGCTTAGTCTTAAAAGCTGTAGGAGCATTGTATCGTTCAGCCCCCGACTGCCCGAGACCTTGACCACCCCATGATACCGCTTGCTAGCATCTCCTTTAAAGGTACGGCGTTGTACTATTTATTCACCGAGAGAATTACTTCGGCCAAATCATTAAAGTTACCAAAGTTCGAAACAACACGCGTCCGTGGTTTCGGCCTGGTAGTGGCACAGAGGAAATCACTTTCTGCTAAAACGAGCTGACGGCATGGTTATGTGTCATTCCCGGTTGCGGTTCACTCATTGAAGGCACGTTTTGGTGCCCCCACTTTCAAAATAAATATATAATCCCCTGTGTCCAACAAAGAAAACTCGCGATCTCTCGCGAATCGTTTTGACCCCAAATCGAGCAAGTGCAAAACCCCGTTTTTTCTTTGGAGTGACTTGATCGCTGAGTTTAGCCATTCTTTTATTTTATGTCCGGTTGCCCTTTAGGCTATGTACTACGTATGCCCCGATTTCGCTTTTCTTATCGCTTCAGACACTCTCCTTTTTCATTTTCCCGTTTCGAGATTTGATCCTGGACGGGGAATTTAAGCCCGCTGCAGATTTTTCAGTATTGACCACTCGACTATCGAGTTCCGACAAATTTAATTAAAATTCTGATAATAACTCGACTACACAATTTCGACAGTGCAGTCGAGACACTGTACAACTACAATGTGAACAGTTCAATAAGACATTAGGATAAGTTAGAGAGAGAGGACAAAAGAAAGAACAGCCAGCAGAAAGGAACCCACAACGAAACCCCAAAAATACCAATCGTACCTCAGAGCACAAACTAGTCCCAGCTGTGGGACGGGCGCCATAACACGTCAAAAAGGTTAGAATAGCGACATTGGTCGGCTAGAAGATCGCCAAAGACGGCATTTGCTCGTGCCCCAGCTATTTAGGCTGTCGAAACAATGACTAGGGGCTGCCCTTCAAAGCAATCGCAGCTGGGTGTCCCGCAAGTATAATGTAGTTCACCTGTTGCCCCACCACCAAATTCAACCCCCACCGTCATAAGCCAACCATCAACGGATGTTAAGGACTAGGGACAATGTGGCTTCCGCTTGGGCTATTGGAGACGCGGAGATTAGAGTAGTTCGCAATTAGCACAAAGCCCGTCCTAAGGGCGAAACACTGTGAAAGAGTCGATAAGGGGGTTAGGCAAGGTTTACATGGCCAGGGCGTATTTGTATGTTGTGTTGCTGGTTATATAGCTCCTATAATAGTGCCTCGCTTGCATTGAAATTATCGATAGTATCCATTCACAGGTATTACAGTTGGCTAAGTGTTCACCATCACGTAGCGATGCTGACCGTAGTCGGTCCGAGTGAAATAGCTGTACTGATTGATAATCTTGCTTTGTAAACCGATGTTTGTACGCGTACCCGGGCTCGTACGCCTTCTCTATTTTCCATCGAATCGATCTGTCTGCGCCCATGGTTTTGGTGCTAGCTTTAGTGCGCCATTTTTGTAGTCAGCATTTTTGTTCCTTTAAATCGAACTTCCTCCCTTCCCCGCGCGATTCCCCAAATTCTTATAATGCCGCGCGTTATCGGGAGCGAACTTAGAAGCACGCCAGAACGCACGACCCGCATTTTAATTGAGTTTGCTATTGCTAAGAAGTGGACACCGCGGGTATAGATTTTGGTCCGGTATTTCCGGGAACGCCTTCGCTCCTACCACCCCTTCTTCCAGCAGGGAAATGGACAAGGCAGTGCGCGACAGAATCGTCCGGGTACGACTCTTTCGATCTGTATCGTTTTCAATGATCCTCTAGCTGCCCGTCGATGTTTACTATTGTAATGTACACTAAATTAAAGGCTTCAAAATCACCCGATGTGTTCCTTGTTACTTAGCTTCTAGCGCAATAAGTGTGTCCGAAGGGATAGTCCAATCCCACGTGCCATGGCTTGACGAGGGGAATATTCCAAGCCCTGACACGTGCGGTTCGCCACCAGTGTTTGGGTCCGAAAAGGACGGAGTGATAGCGACATTGGTCCACCAAATCGTTACTCAAACTCACTCGTAAAATCATCACACCCCAATCTAGAATAAAGTTTATTAGGCAAGCCATATCAGCACACACAAATGTAATCAAGTTATCACCTTACAAAGTAGGTCGTCTGACGTTAAACACTCAGGGAATGTCGGAACACTGTGGGGGCCACGAAGACTACAAACGGCTAAAGTGTTTGATAGGGAATAAACTAACTCGGATCTAAAACTTTACACGGTAAACCTAACTTATCACGCATTTTATCTTGAATTAAGTCAGGCAAAACAACTTCCGTTTAGATTAGTATAGGGAATATCTGTTTGACATTATGACCTGTGAGCAGGTTTCGGTGTCAACCTCCCTGGGGACCTCAGCAATCATACCAAGCTACTAGACACGTGCGCAACCAATCAGGCAGGGTCCGAACACACCTCGTGAAGCGCGCCTGCGGGCTGCTGAGCTCCATAGCTTCTTGGGTCTGACCAATAAAAGTGGCTAAATTGTAAAATCCACGGTCCACCCTTGAGATTATGATAGCCGGGGTCGTATGGGCTTGGTGGTAGGAAGTTTCGCCATGCAATTGCGTCCCGTTATTACATCAGAATCTCGTCACAAAGTGTATGATGGAGGTCAAAAGTCAGTTTTATAGCTGCGGTTCTTAATACTTTCATGCCCGAATTAATTTGTGTATCGTGCAATGAATGTCAAAATCAAGCCTGCGCCAGGGATTGAACCGAAATGTACGGGTGGAACTTTTGTACGCAAACCACTGAGCTATCTGGGAGCTGTTGCTCGGTTCCTTAAGGAACCTCACAACGCGAGCGAATAACAACGTACGTTCAAACGTACGATATACGACAAACTCTGTAAACACGGCGAGTCGCAATGTGTGTTGGGTTCATTTGGACCCAGTGGGCATGAGAGGACTAAGAGTAAATATCCCTCAATTGACTAGCCCTAATTATGTACGCCGCCGTTTCCATCTGCAGAATTAATACAGCTGACACAAAAGTTGACGTTTGACAGAAACGTTGACATAAATTAACATTTTGCAACAATTTGTTTTCAATTGGGATCGAGTTTATAGTTTCTAACTCAATTTTTGTTCCCAAAATCCTGATCCCACTCCGGTGACTCGTTTTCATAATTTCGCAGTTACACGTTTTTTTGCAAACTTTGCTGTCTATTTCTAACGTTTCGCTGTAATACTGTTCCGTTAGGGCCATCTGTCCAAATCCTCCTCGGCACAATTTATGCGTAAAAATACAAAAATTTGTAGCATCCTCGACGTTTGGCGCGATCGAATCCAATATTTTTACGGTACGTTCTTGTAATAGCCCAAAATTTTAAGGGTTCCTTAAATATGGCCTGCCATTAACTCAGATTCCGTGCTTTTTGTTGCCTGATTTCGGTGGAGCGTGATTCCGGGTACACTATTTGGTACATATATTGTCTGTTTTGATATAAAAATAACCACTTTTTGCACAATAATAAAGTTGTTAATCCCTGTGTAGCAAAGCTAGTCCTAATCAGTTTCAACAAGAACCCGTACGATGTATAATGTAGCACTCAGGACCTAGGACTCAGCTCACCACACAAGCTTGGTATGAACCTGCAAGAAATACCAAGGACACAGGACTCTCTGAGCAAAATCAGCCGCGGCTAAGTTAACTAATTCAATCTTAAACACAGAAAGCTAGGACGCACACGCACTAAAACCTCTCTTATTATTGCCCCAAGGTTATTACTATGGTCAAAAATAAAACAACAATTGAAAACGGTGAGAGCTACCGTGCGGTCTAATAGTACTGCAGGGCAACCACAGTTAAAATTCTCACAAAACCAAGGAAGGGGATAAGCGTCCTCCCAACAAAATCTACCTTGTAATATAGGAAGGAATGATCGTCCTTCATCACTCAGCAGATTAATGCTAGTGTAAGATAATCGAAGAGCTACTTACCAGCTGCGGTTTCTTCGGAGATTAACTCTCCTATATGTATACAAAGTTACGACTATGCAGTATGTGTTCCCCAAGCTATCCTTAAGTATATTATGTAACAGGGTACCCAAGAGAACAATTGTTGAAAACGGTGAGTGTGACCGTGAGGTCTGATAGTAGACAGATAAATCTCCAATCAATACAAGCTAAAGGTCCCGAAAGGAAGGGAATTAGCGTCCCTCCCTGCTATACACTTAACTCTTAAGCCACCAGAAGACGACCAAACGCCTTAGCTAATAGGGTACCACAGTTACTCAAACTCCACCACTAGATCCCCAATTACTACTGTTACGGTGTGCTTACAATCAGCACTTAATAAATTTCTAACAAAATAATAATAGAGCTACTTACCAGCTGCGGTTTCTTCGGAGATTAACTCACCGACTGAGCTGTGAAACTGGCTTATATACACAGAAATCCTAGACTACATCAATTCTAGGAAAATGTTTAATTGCCTCAAAACAAACCGAAATGCCACTATTCTCAGCGGTTCGGATTTTGTTAACCTATCTTCCAGAACATCGGGCAATATTCTAAGAATTATTCTCGGCTGTATTGTTGTCGACCTCCAACAAAGTTAAACAAATTAAACAAAAATATAATCTGCAACAAACTTTTCAGCATTAATTTTCCAGGCCTCAGAAAACGTCAGCTATCTATAAATTTTAAAAGATCAAAAAACACAAAAAATAAAATAAAAATAAAAATCGGTAAATTAATAAAAGATAAATTAAAGTAGGATTGACCAGGCCTAGCGATACCGAATCCGCCACCTCAAACATACGGTGGGGCGAAACGCATGGGTTTAGATAGCACGCAGCGCAGGTGATATTGTGATGCGCACAATGACGCATTCTACTGCTGCAGTACAAGCAGTCTGTGGAATTATTGACCTACCAGTTGATGCAATTGTTACAGAAATATTTAGTAATGGGAGCCAGATTCTTGTACTGGACGCGCCTGCAGTCGTTGCTGGTGTATGACTGACTGCATTCTACTCAGATAGAGTTAACTCAAAGAAAATTGGTATAGGCAAGGGCAAATTCAAAAACTGTGCTAAAATAAATGACGAAGCAGACTAGAAGCATACTACTAGTTACTCACAAGCCAGGGAAAACACAGCGAGCATAACTACACAAAGAAAACACCAAATTCACATTTACGTACAGTTAAAAAGATCCGGCAACAATGAACCCCCAGGTAACGTGGACAATTTTCCGCAAAAAAATGTTATATGAAAACTTAGGTCGAATGTTTTAACGAAATCACGTACTCTTTACTCGCACTACGCTTGCCTTTGTGGCGCGCCTCGCTCGGTACGTACCTGCAACTATAGCACCCGGAAAACACCTGTGTCAAAGCAAACTTGATGTCATACAGTCTCCAGTGCCAGGCAACCGCTGCCCCACATCCGACCGTTTGTTTGCCACTCTTCCCCGTCCTCGCCCATTTATCAGCCCCGAAGGAACTGTAGGCTCCAACCATGCAGACTCTCCTATGTCGCAGAGCATTCGTCTTGCACACTGTTAACGAGTTAACAGGGCCGCCACTACCGAAGTAAGTAGCGCCGACAGTCTGCATGACCGGGTCCGTTACCAGACCTAGGGTACCTTCGCAGGGAGCAGCAAACGCACACCCGAACATGGGACAAGCCAAGCCACCTGACACCAAAGCGACATCAGACATCAGATAAAAGTCCCCAATGACACAGATATCGCCGAGCACCAAACTATACGCGTAAACTATAGCCTCAACTCGAACTAAAAGGATCCTCAGAACACGACAAGGTGATGCAAGATTTTTGTGTCGTTTTCATTTGAAACCTGGTGAACTATGTCTATGTTGAAATAATAATGTAAAAGCTTGTGAAATATAACTTTATTATTTTGACTTTTGCTGACGTAAAATTAACTTTACTCCGTTGTGTACTAAGTGAACCAAGAACCAAAATACAGCAACCACAATTTGTGAAGAGTTCACACGATTTTTGACGAGTTACAGAAGAACAAAACTCACAAATATTCTGAAATGTCAGTTTGCCTGTAGCTGTAATATTATTTCATCAGCGCTTTAAATCATTGCGCAAAAAAGAATAATTGGTGTCATGGCATTTAACATATGCTTCAGAGACAACAAATATCTGCCTACACCACGGCTAAGACTCCAGCCGCGACAACGCCGCATAAATTATCATTCTGTTTCGATTTTATTTTGAAGAAACATATGTAGTCTTTGTAGCTACATGCATGCGCTAAAAGAAACGCTATATTTTCAAACATTTTGTTCGCTGTTGTCTTACTACTACTGTATTGACTAAGAATTAAATAAATGCAAAATATTTATTATATCCAGTAGCACTGTTGAAGAAATCATTTAACATCAAGATAAAACCAAATCACATCATAAACTGTAGCGGGTGTACAAAAAAATTGCGAACTATCGTCTACTTCACTCAACACTCGATAACTCACAATACACAGATCTCTGCGCTCTCTCCGTGAATTATTGTTTGCTGAATTTGTCTGTAAGCTAAATGGAAGATTTTGAGAAATATTCCAAGAATTTCGCCTGAACTCGAACTTGTTCATCCGGTTCAAACGCCGGAACCTATTTAAGCCGCTGAAAACAAAGATTGGTTGAGACGTAGTAACCGCCTAAAACTAGCCACCTATAATTAATATGAAAATGTCTGCTTAAAAATTTCAAGATTATGCTAGGATGTCCACCGCCAGTCTTCAACGGCCTTAAGAGTATACTTCATCAGACTCCGAATACTCTCTGAGCATCTCTCTATTCAAAAGAAGATAAGCGTGACATTTGACCTTACGATGTATTTCGTTGTTTGATGTTAGCATCAAGACAATAGTCGTCGACTAACTGAAACACAAAATTGACCTCTGTTTTCGCGAATATTTCTGCAAAGGCAAAATCTACATAGACCTAGTCTTTAGCTGGGGCAACGTTTTGGAAAGCACCACGGACTTCGCCAGACGACTGTTATTTGCTGATTTCAGTGCTGCTTTTGTTTCCGTCCATTAGATGCGATTTGAAGGAGATATTAGGGACATATAGAGTGTCACTGAACTTATTTTGTGTTAGGATTAATCTACTAGATAAGTTGTAACCTAATAAGTCTATCTACCAGTTAGATCTTGTAGAGTACAGCAATAAATTAGCAATGATTTTAGTCCTAAAATCTAGGCCTGGTTGTTTACTCCTGTGATGAAATGTACAAATAATTAAATATGAGGAGTTATATAGCATCAAATAATGAACCAGCATGATGAGCCAACGCGTTCTGGAATTTTGTAGTCATTGCCATAAAGTCAGACTATTTACATGGACGTCAAAACTTAAAGACGTAATAGATTTTAATATATCTTCAGAATTTTTGACAATTTTTTTGCAACCCTGTAGCTTCCTTGGAGTCTTATAAGCAAATGTTAATATGCGAATTGTTCGATAGGCGGTAAATGTCGCTGTCATGCAGTCCTCATTGCGCGCCGACGTATAGTCAGTTAAGCATTAAATTTAGTTATCATATTTTCAATTTATGTTCGCAAAAACGTACGGTCTAACCAAGGTGTATTAACGAAAAAGTTATAACTGCTCTCATAGTTCATGATAGATTACGAACAGAACAACCAATTTGATACCTACGACCAAACCAAACATCAGGACCATTAGCATCATCAACGGTTAACTAAAAATTTCTTATTACGGTAAATTGTTAGGGTTAGGCAAGGTAAAAAATGGGCTACACACTGTTATAGATATGAAATAAGCTCAATTTTCTTCTGAACAAATTCAATACGGCTGTAAAAAAATTATATTCATGGTTGACAAAACATCTATAACAGTCCTAAAAATGTATCATCCTGTTTCACCATCCTCAGGACGCGAGACGAAGCTCCCGCGAGTCTAAAACAATTGCTATAATCAAAATTGCTTGCCACGCAACTGTCTCATGCCATTATACTATATTTTAAAACAACCACCTCGATTAGCAACTCAAATAGATGAACTTAACCTAACACGGTGTTTCTCATGGTATTCAGTTGTGGTGACGTTGCCCTTTTTGTCTATATGTTAACAGAGTTAATACACCCTATATGATTGGATGATACGGCGAAAAATTAAGAAGTATTCGTAATAGCGAATGCACCCTTGTTGGCGAAATAAACTAACCTAAAAAGGTCAATATAGGGAATAATATAGTATGTGAAGAGTGAGGGCGCCCTTGTGGACTGAATACAAGAAATTTGCAAAATATGGCACGTTATAAATGCAGCAGAAGACAATAAATAGTTTTTTGTAATGGTGAGTTCGAGCTTATGGGCCAAATAACTATAATAACCACAAAACCACGATATACTAATATAATATTTAGATCGTGAGAACGACCATGTGGGCTAACTGCGGCTGATTTGCACAAGAAAACACAATATTTTTTTTTAATTTTCGTATGTAGACGTATACATATACACAGTAAGCGAGCCAAGAAATACCATTTTTTTGATTTTTTAAATATAAAATAACAAAATAGTTATACAGAAACACAATTAAATACAAATTGCTGACCTTCTAGCACCAAGTCGCGACCATGCACGTGACAAAAATGCCAGAGGTTTACGTAAAAATAATAAGGCGAATATTGGTGATATCAAGTGTAATACGATGTCCGGAAGTCAAAGTTTACGGGGGTAAAACGTAACACGTTTCGAGAATTGTAGCAAATTCTAAACACAAGAACAGTTCCGGCGATGCCATACAAGTACCATAAAGTGATACCGGCGAAGCAATGAAAATCAAATCGTGTAAGAATTAAACGGACTCTAGAAAGAATAGATTACATAAGTATCGTGATAAAGAATAATATGCACAGTATATATATTATAAGGAAGGCAGTTTCGTGAAAATATAAGAACAAGTTAGTTAGAATTTGGAAACATAAGCTTTGATTAATACAAACTGACCTGTCTAAAAATGTGCGGTTAGAAAATTGAATAATAGGAAAATTACAATACTTCGTTAAACGAGATTCGCTAAAAGTACTTTAAATCCTATATAAAGAAATAAAAGAGCTTTCTTATTGTAACATGCTCTAGAGACAACTTGTGGAGAAAATCTGAAATCATATGTGATTTGTATAACCTCACGCCACGATCGATCTTACTGGATATATCCACGAGAGATCTTGCGATCGTCCAGTCGGAACTCGAACCTAATTCTTAAACTTAAATTTAATCAGAACTCTTCAGCTAAAGTAATTTTAACGGCTATCCAAGAGTCTACATGGCTTTTTCACTTTATTGAAATTAAAACTTAATATAAGGAAAGTTTCTGAGGTACGCACACATATTTGCTTTATTTTCTCATGGAAATATGTCACAGGATTTCAAAACGATTACGGATTGTTTTATTTCCGTAAAATATAGATTTCTCACGACACATTTTTAAAGACCAAATATGTGACGCATGGAAAGATCGATGCTCAGTTTTACTGTTACTAGTTCAAAAGGGGCAATTTTATCACTCCAAACTCTCGATGTTTCAATGTTGCAGTAACGAATAGCGTTTGTGCGAGGTTAACTAATACCAAAAATTAAACCTTTGACCATAGAATTTTTTAGAATTAACGCATACGCACTAGAAACGAGCTAAGAAGATAATCATCACCATCTAACACATGTACGATTGACAAAACTCAAAAGCAATGTCACAACCATATGACTATGATAAAAGAAAAACTTGGACAGGCCTTTTAATCCCAAAATAACGCAGCAAATCCAAACACTTAAATTAGGTAAGATCATGTCAAATTGCTAAAAACCTCTTACTAATAAATATAGTCTTCGGAGAACCTAACAGAATGTGGTTTTCTTTGTCTCAATTTATATCCATGTGCTGGCTTAACAGGATCTTTGTGCTCCACAGCCGGTTGGGCAGACAAATGACCCTCTCCCTGTGCAGCAGGTTCAGCTGCTTGGACTGTGTCTTCTAAATCTGGCGGCTGCTTGCCGTCACCTACGATTTCCCCACCCTTTTCATTTATTTCCGGAGAATTTTTTATATCCCTCGATAACAAAGGTGGGACGTAAGGACCATAAAAAGGTTTTATTCGCTCTACATGAACACGTTTCAAAGGTTCTTTTAATTTAGTAATAGATTTCAAAACTACATCTGGCTCAATAATTTCTGAAATTTCATACAGTCCTTGCCACTGGTGGGCCAATTATTTGGTTTTGCCTTGCTTATTAAAAGGGACATGTAGCATTACTTTTTGACCAACCCAATATTCTATTGGTGAGGCTTTTCGGTCATGAACCTCTTTCATACGCGCTTGTGCTTTCAAGATGTTTTCTCTAGCTATTTCCCAAGCTTGTTTTAAGTAGAATTGTATGTCACGGAAACAATCTTCTTCGTCTATATAATTTACATTCGAAATAGGGAGAGCTGTGTCAATTAGCAACCTGGGTAATCTCCCATATACCATTTCAAATGGGTTTAAGCTTGTTGATTCATTTGTGCTCACATGATATGCAAAACAAGCAAATGGGACAAACTCGTTCCATGTTCGTTGTGCCACGTCTACATACTGTGATACCATACTCATTAAGGTCCTATTGATACGTTCTACAATCCCATTAGTTTGTGGACGATAAAGTGTTGTAAATACTTTTCTAGTACCAGTAAGTTGACATATTTGTTCCACTAATTGACTTCGAAAATTCGTGCCATTATCACTTACAAGTACATAAGGTGCCGAGTGTCGGCACACTATTTCAGTCATGAACAACTTAGCAATAGTTGTAGCCTTCTGATCGGGAGTACATATCGCTTCAGGATATTTAGTAAAGCGATCTATGAATATAACGACGTATTTATTACCGTTGTATGTCTGTGGTAGTGGACCTAACACATCTACATAATATGTGTGATTAGGCTGAGTCGCAGGTTTAGGGGTGCTTTTGCTCTATAAGGACTCGATTTTCGCTTCGCACATTCTAAACAGGACCGCAACCATTTGGTAACATCTCTATACATACCATGCCAATAGTATTTTGAAAGCAATTTTTGATAAGTTTTCAAAATACCAAGATGCTGTCCTCAGACAACATCATCGTGATGCGCAGACATCACTTCCTCTGCATGGAAAAAGGAACCACTAGCTGTTCAAGTATAAACCCTTGCTTAAATTTTGGCATAGGGTAGTGGTGAAAAAGTAACCCATCTTTAATAACAAATCGAGGTCGGACCGCTGCAAAATGAGCCGCAAGTGCAGAGTCGTCAGGGCGTTTATTATCTCTCAAATACAACTTTAAAGCCTTTATTTCAGAATCCTGGTCATGTTTTTCTGAAAACTGTGTTCGTTTTAACTCTTCCTCACTTATTTTATCTTCTTCCTGGTCTGATTTATCTGTATAAGTAGTAACCATATATGCAAATTTTATATCTTCATCCTCGAATTGCTCATGTATATCGTGAATTTGTTTGTTTGGTAAATGAATGTCGGCATGAGACAGTGCATCCACGTGTCCCATTTTCTTACCAGCCCTGTGCTCTACAGTAAAGTCAAATTCTGTAAGGGACAACGCCCAACGCTGTAGGCGTCCGAAGCATTCTTATTAGTTAACAACCATCTTAATGCCGAATGGTCTGTTATTATTGTAATTTTCTGGCCATAAATATAATTTCGAAAGTATTTCATGAAATATACCACTGCCAAAGCTTCTAACTCAGTGGCTGTATAATTCCGTTCGGCTTTTTGTAGTAAACGGCTTCCGTATGCTATAGGATGTAGCTTTTTATCATCATCAGTTTGGGATAAAACGCCACCAATGGCCTTATAACTTGCATCCGTCTCCAGAAAGTAGGGACTAGACGGATCTGCCACACGAATAATGGGGGATTAATTAGTTTATCTTTCAAAATTTCGAAGGCTTTTTGGGCATCACTATTCCATTCAAACTTCGTGAGAGTGCTAGTGAGCTGACTCAATGGCTTAGCAATTGAAGCAAAATATTTTATGAATCTGCGATACATAACTGCAGAACCCGATAAAACTCCTAACCGATGTAATATCATGAGGCACTGGATAAGATTTAACAGCTTCAATTTTTTCAGGGTCTGGCCTATGTCCATCAGCCGAAATAATATGTCCTAGGTAAGGCACTTCATTTCTCAGAAATTTACGTTTTCTAGGTTTTACTTTTAATCCGACATATTTTAATCGTTCAAAAACTTGTCTAAGTCGGTTTAAGTGCTCCTCAAATGTTTCTGAGAATACGCATATGTCGTCTATGTATATAAGGCAAATTCTTTCTACTAAACCATACAAAGTTGCTTCTAACGTTCTCTGGAAGGTAGCTGGTGCATTACACAACCCACCCAAAAGGCATTTTTGTGAACTGGTATAATCCTGAAGGCATTACGAAAGTAGTTTTCTCGATAGAGTCATGGGCCATAGGAATTTGCCAAAATCCAGACAATAAATTCATTACACTGAAATATTTAGCTTTACACACGCACTCTATTAAATCATTAATATTTGGTAATGGGTAGCAGCTTTCTTAGTAACGGCATTTAATTTTCTGTAATCCACGCAAAGACGTAATGCGTCACTAACCTTTTTACTCACTAAAACAATAGGACTAGCCCAGGGGCTAGTGGAGGGCTCTATTATTCCGTATTCCAACATTTTGTTTAGTTCAACATCGACTTTTTCTTTGCGCTGAAAGGGTATGCGATACGGTCGCTGTTTTATCGGGATCGCATCCCCAGTGTGAATACCATGTTGGATAATTGTTACGTCACCATAATCATAATCGTGGTTGGCAAAAACTTCTGAAAATTCAGTGCAAAGATTGATAGATCGTTTCTTCTGCTCCTGAGTAATCTTAGCTTGTTCTAGATTCAGTTCGCTGAAAAATTTCGGTTCATCCACTTTACAGGGCTCTATAGGAAATACTGCCAACCCGTCAGCACTTAAGGGTTCTATTGTTCCGAGAGATGTGTTTTGATAAAGTTTTACAGGGTAGTGTGACATATTTAATAATCTCACGGGAACATTGAGTTCAATATGATTAGACAGCAAGCTAGAAAGTGCTTGTAAATCAAAATCGACTCCAAGTTTTTCACTAGGTTCAAAAACTGCATAATTGATGTCTTCATACCCAGTAACCTTACAAGGAATTACTACTTCAGAACGAGGTGGCATAACAGTACTTGCGTCTAAACGTACTGTTTTCGGTAGATGTCCCCCTAGTATATAGATTATTCCGTCTATTATTAGCTGATTTTTACTGTAGTTAATACTAATTGTTCCCAATTGTTGCAAAACATCTACACCGATTACAACTGAATGTGTACAATTGTCAGAAACGAACACATGAAAATCGAAAACCCTATTACCTATTCCCAATGCTACTTTAACTACTCCTTTCATCGGTAAGTCATGTCCCGTTATACCTACAGCTGAAGTCCAAGGAACTGATATTAGTTCATCTGATGACAGTCCTAACCTGTCAAAAGTTTTGCTAGACATTATTGTAATATTGCTGCCGGTGTCCAAAACTCCAGTAAATGTTTTATCTTGTAGAGTTACTTCAATTTATGATGCTGCCTTACCAACTGTAAATACTGTTTCAGCAACATCTGGTGATTCTAACTGTTTAACGTTAGTATTATGAAGTTTTCCACAGCGAAAAGGCAAATCACATACCTCAACCGTACTGTCTCTGTGAGAACTTTGTAGACAGGGTGTATAACAATGTAACTTAACCCGACGGTTGTCTTCTGTTCTACTGTGTATACATGGTGTTAAAGATATTTTTGGGTATTGTACTAATTCTATATCTTGTGTATGGTCATCTTCACTTTGCTCACACGACCTTTTGAAACATCTCATGAACTTTTGAAATTTTTTTCGAATAGAAGATACAGAATAATATCCCTAATATAACAGCTGGTATTATGTAACTGACCTCAGCAGGGAAACTAAAATCATCCTGTGATAAGTACATGAGTTCACGTTT
The DNA here is from genome assembly GCA_030248225.1 of Trileptium ribeirensis. Taxonomy (NCBI): domain Eukaryota; kingdom Metazoa; phylum Nematoda; class Enoplea; order Enoplida; family Thoracostomopsidae; genus Trileptium; species Trileptium ribeirensis. Next base: position 45,407 of record JASANE010021538.1, read on the forward strand.
TAATCTCTGGTCAGTTAAATAAGAATTGTACTTGACATCTTCTAACCTACTCCAGGTCGGTGGAGGTATATCTGAAAAGTTAAACGGGAATTCTCCCATATGTTGCATGAATACTTCAAAATCTTGTACTGGGCGAAAATTCGACATTAACACTTGGTCTCCTACAATTATCATTGAAAAGTTCGCATGTGAGAAAAACATAACCCCATGTTCAGGAACTGTTAATTTATCAGCTTTTGTAAATTTACTACCTGGTTGAAATCGTGTAACGTACACAAATTTTTCTGAAGTATGCACTAATATGCCTACTCGCGTGCTTTCTATAATAGTTTCTGGAGAATTTTGTTTAATATCAAAAGTACAAGAATTTTTAACCGAAGAATTTTTCAAATCATGTAAACAGTGGTCACTCTCACTTGTCGGAAGAGCAGCTCTATCACAGTACCAAAGTCCGGGAGTCTTTTGTCAATTACCTGCCTTAACCAAAAATAACCCTTATTAAGTGTGGTATCATACGTTATATATTGTGGTGATGAAACGCGCAATGTAGTATTAGTATTTTTGTCATTAAAACCAACATTGATAACTTTCATAAGCGGGAGAATATTCTTAACCGTTATACGAGGGATTTTTAATATAAGCCCGAATCTAGTATTTATAATGTCCATGATAACTGGATAAACTTCTACAAAATGGTTAAACAAACTAGGGTCGTGCAAATACACTGAATCATGTAAAGTGGGTTCCTATTCAACTAATTGTTTTATTTGCGAAGCCGATAAAATATCTGAAGTTAAAATCCCAGTATTACTGGCCTTAACCATAGCCTTGACAACATTTCTTACATCATTTATATAAAAATTAGTTTGGGCCATATAATGAGTCCCAGCTACGCTTTTAACCAAAGTACATTCTAATGCAACTACTGTCTGTTCCATATAGCGAACTATGTCATGTGTAACTATATAGATATTTCTTGATTAACAGTAAAGCTGTTTTATTTTTTCCGAATTTTGAATGGTTTGTTCTCCAAACACTTGAATAGAATTCCTCAATGCTGTAACCTTAGGCTCTATATGTGACATTTGTATACTGTTTGAAATCCCCAGACCAATGCCTGCTAACTTAGCTGCTCCAGCTAGTGCAATTCCAATAAAACGTTTTTGCCTTTTTGACTGTACGAAGGAACAGGCGAAGGGCTTATCAGTACAAATACATTGTAATAAAGCTTCATAAAATGTTGGATCGACAGATTCCTGAAAATTTTCGTTTAAAGCCTTCAGAGGTTTTTGCGATTTCACTATGCAGAAGTTTATGACCAGCACAAGTACAATTTTGAGGATCAACAGTAAATCTTAAGGAAGCCTTGCATTCCTCATGTTTCTCATGTCTAGCATGAACAAGTATAGGTATGTAAACAATATCTGGTGCTGTCATAACTAATCCCTCCGGAACAAATCCTACACCGAAAGGTGGGAAAAGATGGAGATGGAGTCTGCTTAACTCCCTTGTTATAACTGAGCTGGCTGGTACAATTAATGTAACCAGAAGTAGTAATGCCAACAACGGGTAAGTAATTTTAATCACTGACTTTGGCTTAAGAACGGTTCTCTCTGTTTTCTTCTGATGTCCAGGTTCTTTAGTTTTTCCGTGAACAGTAACTGCACCTACTAATTGTGGATATGTGTTTTGCACAAGTAAGGAATTTTGGTTGGTAAGTGCATCAAGTTCTCTACGTAGTCTCTCAACCTCGGTACAATATGGGGTTTCGAAATTAGATGACGGTGAAGTTGTTACATTAACCTGTGGCGTAAGTGTAGTTGTAGCTACTATATTTCTGGAAGTCGTTCTATTAGCCATGGGACTAATACTAGGTATATTCGGCCTAGAGCTAGTATTAAATGTTGGTCGTCTGACGTTTTGTGAATTATTATTTCTCGTTAATTGACTGGTATATTGAGCGCGAAAATTGTTCGTTCTGCCCTGGTTCCCTCTCAGTAAACAGCTCATGGCCGTATGTCCCATTTTCCCACAAGTAAAACATTTAGGACCACGTGGTGAAAATTCTTGTGAAAAATTATTAGGCCTAGGCCGGGTATCCGGTCGCTTATTTTGATTTGTATTAACGGTAAATGGGCGATTATTTCTCCTGGGTGGGATATTCCGCACGCGCTGTAATGCATTTGCTATGTCTTTCTGGTTTGCTAATAATGCGGCGTTCACGTTATAATGTCCCCGCTGTTTGGAACTTTTGACCCCCTGTAGTCGCGACCATACCGTATAGACAGTCAGGGTGATACCCATACTGTAAATCAAATGCCGAGGGTGTACGACACGCCCTTATCTACTACATTTTTCTAGACAGTGTCGTACACACCCTTAGCTACCAATTTGACGCGACTTAACTATAACGGACACCGTCTGTAGCTAATGCGGTTTATTAGTCAACTGTCCTGTTGAGTTTTTCCTAAATTCTCGATATTTGTATCTAACCCATATGAACATTGCTCAAATAATTCCGAACACAGTAAAAAAACTGCCAGAAGACACGGTGTGCCTGACACTGTCGGCAAGTGGTAATACGCGTAACTAGCTACCGTTGAAAAAATTTATTAACAACATGGGGGTGTCTAAGACACCCTGTTGTCAACAATGTGTCTGACACTGTGTGGGGTACATAGGTTCCAAACGTTGGGGACATTATAACGTGAACACCGCATAACTCCATGCTTGGGTTACTTTTGTAAAGTTGGTCTCGACCAATATGGGTGGTAGTATTAGTTAATCCCACTGGCGATGAAACTGTTCCACAAAGAACTGATTGCATATCCAGCCTCTGCGCGAGGTCTTCAGCTTCCTTAAGAGTATTTGGCATATCTCTAAATACTTGTAATTTCATTTCGGGTGATCTTAATCCTCCAAAGAATCGGGATATAATTTTTCTCTGTAAATTAGCGTCAGTTTCATGTGGATAAATACTGCGGCAAGCACGCTTAATGGCCTTAAGATATGAAGTAATGGATTCTCCACTCATTTGTTGGTGTTGTTCTAACGCGGCTTCATGAAACATTGACCATTCGGGAGTGAGGAGGGGCGTTTTCAAGGCCCTGACTAAATCATAGTTTCTCTAGAAGCATCAGGCGCTTTCTCGTATGCGTCTCGCGCTCTGTCTCTTAAATATGGGGGAAGCACCCTTACTTTCATGTTATCATCTATAATTTTAGCATCGCTAACCAAATCGAAATTTTCTAACCAAGAGTTAAAATCTTGACCCGTCAGGTCACCACGAAAGGGTGCTGGCTCATTATTCTCAAGACGAACCCGCTGTGATACTTCGTCCACCTCACTCGAGAGGTCTCTCAAACCGTGGTTCAGCCTGCAAGTTGACCTATATTTTTGGCTAAGCTCTCCATGTGCTGATTCTCACGATCACTTTCGAAAAATGAACTATCTTGTTCGTCGTCCGTTAACTCTAAATTATGCAGTGTAGTCCTATTACGTAGCTGATAGCTAGCCGTGATTAGGTACTTGTGTTATCTTAGTTCAACTTACAACTACCAATGAGTTTGTCGTTAATCCAAGTTCAGACCCGATTAAGAAAATCGAATCTCGGTGGGACCTCCAACTGTAGCAAAGCTAGTCCTAATAAGTTTCAACAAGAATCCGTACGATGTATAATGTAGCACTCAGGACCTAGGACTCAGCTCACCACACAAGCTTAGTATGAACCTCTAAGAAATACCAAGCACACGGGACTCTCTGAGCAAAATCAGTCGCGGCTAAGTTAACTAATTCAATCTTAAACACAGAAAGCTAGGACGCACACTCACTAAAACCTCTCTTATTATTGCCCCAAGGTTATTACTATGGTCAAAAATAAAACAACAATTGAAAACGGTGAGAGCGACCGTGAGGTCTTATAGTACTGCAAGGCAACCACAGTTAAAATTCCCACAAAACCAAGTAAGGGGATAAGCGTCCTCCTAACAAAATCTACCTTGTAATATAGGAATGGAATGATCGTCCTTCCTCACACACCAGATTAATGCTAGTGTATGATAATCGAAGAGCTACTTACCAGCTGCGGTTTCTTCGGAGATTAACTCTCCTATAGGTATACAAAGTTACGACTATGAGTATGTGTTCCCCAAGCTATCCTTAAGTATATTATGTAACGGGGTACCCAAGAGAACAATTGTTGAAAACGGTGAGTGTGACCGTGAGGTCTGATAATAGACAGATAAATCTCCAACCAATACAAGCTAAAGGTACTGAAAGGAAGGGAATTAGCGTCCTTCCCTGCTATACACTTAACTCTTAAGCCACCAGAAGAAGACCAAACGCCTTAGCTAATAGGGTACCACAGTTACTCAAACTCCACCACTAGTTCCCCAATTGCTACTGTTACGGTGTGCTTACACTCAGTACTTAATAGATTTCTAACAAAATGATAATAGAGCTACTTACCAGCTGCGATTTCTTCGGAGATTAACTCACCGACTGAGCTGTGAAACTGGCTTATATACGCAGAAATCCTAGACTACATCAATTCTAGGAAAATGTTTAATTGCCTCAAAACAAACCGAAATGCCACTATACTTAGCGGTTCGGATTTTGTTAACCTATCTTCTAGAACACCGGGCAAAATTCTAAGAATTATTCTCGGCTGTATTGTTGTAGACCTCCAACAAAGTTAAACAAATTAAACAAAAATATAATCTGCAACAAACTTTTCAGCATTAATTTTCCAGGCCTCAGAAAACGTCAGCCATAACTACACAAAGAAAACACGAAATCCACATTTACGTACAGTTGAAAAGATCCGGCAACAATGAACCCCCAGGTAACGTGGACAATTTTCCGCAAAAAAATTTATATGAAAACTTAGCTCGAATGTTTTAACAAAATCACGTACTCTTTACTGGCACTACGCTTGCCTTAGTTTATTCAGCCTCAGTTCTATTTGTGGCGCGCCTCGCTCGGTACGTACTTGCAACTATAGCACCCTGAAAACACCTGTGTCAAAGCAAACTTGATGTCATACAGTCTCCTGTGCCAGGCAACCGCTGCCCCACATCCGACCGTTTGTTTGCCACTCTTCTCCGTCGTCCCCCATTTATCAGCCCGAAGGAACTGTAGGCTCCAACCATGCAGACTCTCCTATGTCGCAGAGCATTCGTTTTGCACACTGTTAACGAGTTAACAGGGCCGCCACTACCGAAGTAAGTAGCGCCGACAGTCTTCATGACCGGGTCCGTTTCCAGACCTAGGGTACCTTCGCAGGGAGCAGCAAACGCACACCGAACATGGGACAAGCCAAGCCACCTGACACCAAAGCGCCATCAGACATCAGACAAAAGTCCCCAATGACACAGATATCGCCGAGCACCAAACTATACGCGTAAAGTAAAGCCTCAAACTCGAACTAAAAGGATCCTCAGAACACGACAAGGTGATGCAAGATTTTTGTGTCGTTTTCATTTGAAACCTGGTCAACTATGTCTATGTGAAATTATAATGTAAAAGCTTGTGAAATGTAACTTTATTATTTTGACTTTTGCCGACGTAAAATTAACTTTACTCCGCTGTGTACCAAGTGAACCAAGAACCAAAATACAGCAACCACAATTTGTGAAGACTTCACACGATTTTTTACGAGTTACAAAAGAACAAAACTCACAAATATTCTGAAATGTCAGTTTGCCTGTAGCTGTAATAATATTTCATCAGCGCTTTAAATCATTGCACAAAAAAGAATAATTGGTTTAATGGCATTTAACATATGCTTCAGAGACAACAAATATCTACCTACACAACGGCTAAGTCTCCAGCCCCGACAACGCCGCACAAATTCTCATTCTGTTTCGATTTTACCTTGAAGAAACATATGTAGTCTTGGTAGCTACATGCATGCGCTAAAAGAAACGCTATATTTTCAAACATTTTGTTTGCTGTTTTCTTACCACTACTGTATTGACCAAGAATTAAATAAATGCAAAATAAATATTGTATCCAGTAGCACTGTTGCAGAAATCATTTAACATCAAGATAAAACCAAATCACATCATAAACTGTAGCGGGTGTAAAAAAAATTGCGAACTATCGTCTACTTCACTCAACACTCGATGAATCACAATACACACATATCTGCGCTCTCTCCGTGAATTATTGTTTGTTTAATTTGTCTGTCAGCTAAATGGAAGATTTTGAGAAATGTTCGAAGAAATTCGCCTGAACTCGAACTTGTTCATCCGGTTCAAACGCCGGAACCCATTTAAGCCGCTGAAAAGGAAGATTGGTTGAGACGTAGTAACCGCCTAAAACTAGCCACCTATAATTAATATGAAAATGTCTGCTTAAAAATTTCTAGATTATGCTAGGATGTCCCTCGCCAGTCTTCAACAGCCTTAAGAGTATACTTCATAAAACTCAGAATACTCTCTGAGTATCTCTCTATTCAAAAGAAGATAAGCGTGACATTTGACCTTACGATGTATTTCGTTGTTTGATGTTAGCATCAAGACAATAGTCGTCGACTAACTAAAACACAAAATTGACCTCTGTTTTCGCGTATATTTCTGCAAAGGCAAAATCTACGTAGACCTAGTCCCTAGCTGGGCCAACTTTTGGAAAGCACCACGAACTTCACCAGACGACGACTGCGATTTGCTGATTTCAGTGCTGCTTGTGTTTCCGTCCATTAGATGGGATTTGAAGGAGATATTAGGGACATATAGAGTGTCACTGAACTTATTTTGTGTTAAGTTTAATCTACTAGATAAGTTGTAACCTAATAAGTCTATTTACCAGTTAGATCTTATAGAGTACAGCAATAAATTAGCAATGATTTTAGTCCTAAAATCTAGTCCTGGTTGTTTACTCCTGTGATGAAATGCACAAATAATTAAATATGAGGAGTTATATAGCATCAAATAATGAACTAGCATGATGAGCCAACACGTTCTGTAATTTTATAGTCATTGCCATAAAGTCAGACTATTTACATGAACGTCAAAACTTAAAGAGGTAATAGATTTTAATATATCTTCAGAATTTTTGACAAATTTTTTGCAACACTGCAGCTTCCTTGGAGTCTTATAAGCAAATGTTAATATGCAAATGGTTCGATAGGCGGTAAATGTCGCTGTCAAGCAGTCTTCATTGCGCGCCGACGTATAGTCAGTTAAGCATTAAATTGAGTTATCATATTTTCAATTTATGTTCGCAAAAACGTACGGTCTAACCAAGGTGTATTAACGAAAAAGTTATAACTGCTCTCATAGATCATGATAGATTATGAACAGAGCAACCAATTTGATACCTACGACCAAACCAAACATCAGGACCATTAGTGTAACGTTCCGATGGTCGTTCCGACAATGTCACGAGCATTTCAGGACTTTCACACTCAAAATTGCATTGGGACGCGTTGCAACATGACCGTTCTGCATAAAAATGTCATTTGCGTTAATGTACCGTTTACATAAAAATGTCACTCATACCTTGAACCGTTTTTGTACAAAAGTACCGTTTGCATATCGATAAGTCGTCTTTGTATAAAAATATCGCTTGTATATCAATGAATTGATTTTGTATAAAAATATTGCTTGTATATCAATGGATTGATTTTGTATAAAAATATCGCTTGTATATCAATGAATTGATTTTGTATAAAAATATCGCTTGTATATCAATGAACTGATTTTGTATAAAAATATCGCTTGTATATCAATGAATTGATTTTGTATAAAAATATCGCTTGTATATCAATGAATTGATTTTGTACAAAAAATATCGCTTGTATATCAACGAATTGATTTTGTATGAAAATGTCGCTTGCGTATCAATGAATTGATTTTGTATCGCTTGCATATCAATGATCCGATTTTGCGTAAATGTATCGCTGGTATATTCATGAACAGTTTTTGTATAGCCGTGTCGCCTGTATCGTTTTGTAATTAGGGACGAGTGTTACCATTTGATGGAAGCGCAAGGCGATAACCTGTGTCGACCGATCTGTACGACTGCAGGAAGAGCTCCACGCCAGTAGAAACTGGAAATTAGCCTGAAACCCAACCAACAAACACTATACGTTATAGGGTTGACAGTCATCACCGTCCGGGAATAGGAGGCCCCTGGCTGCACGTTCGAGAAACCACGTTTATTAAGACCGAAATCAAGAATAAACTTTACTTGGTTTTAGCCATATACTAAGCAATGGTTACGGCAAACAACAGGACAGAACAAGTGGAAATCACGTTTTTGATGGTTGTTGCAAGCATACGTAACGACGGATGCCGGGTTAATTCGAAGGCCCGCCACCGTCCATGATGCCGTGATCCTGAACTTAACCACAATAGACGGGTAGAACACGTTTGAGAGTGTGAGGGGACCCCCAAATCCGCTCTGGACGACGCCAGAACTTCACTTGTGATACATTGAGACAATCGCTACTTACGCTAGGTAGGATTGTCGCCGTGAAACCCGGACTATCACTTTCCATGTAGTTAGGACATGTCATATATAGAATATGTATAGGTATCTATTCATGTGTGTGTTGTGGACAACTTTTTAGGCCAACCCGCTTTGTTTCTGTGACCTATTGCAGTATGGAACCAATACAAAACCCCACTTTCCGACATTCCCGTCGCCGTACCCCGCGTCAGAACCGGCGCATGCGACCCCTCGTTTTGTTCGTCGCGACTAGTTGAATCCAACAATAGGCGTCGAACCTCCGCCCGAGCCTCGTTAACTCGCGGTAGCTGCGCAAGGATGCCTAGGAAGCAGTTGTCAACCGCTGATGGGCACTGATAAATCGAGATTTTTCACTCTACTCTGAAATGGGCGAATCGCCCCTCATTAGATTCGTCTCGATGAGACATTTCCAAAAATACCCGGCGGGTCTCGCTCCGCCGCCCCGTTAACCCGAACGACCAACAAACGCGCCCCCATTGTAGCCACGACTCTCTAACCGCACCAATTTTAGTACCGTTTTTACTCCTACCGGCCCGGTGGTGATATCACCCCTCGTTCAAACCACCGTTGGACGGTGAGTCCAACGATACCCGGCGGGCGTCGCGCCGCCCCACCGTTAACGCGGTAGAGCCCGATCAAGTTCCCCATACTAATATATATGGGAACCCATAAGTGGGTTCCGGCCCGCTATTACGTCCTCCCCCCTCGTGTTTGGTATCAATCGACCCCGTTTTCTGTCCTGGGACCGAATTTGGCCCCAGCCCCTCGAAAATCTTCCCGGATTACCCTTGTCCCGCTACCCTTCCCCCACCCGCCTCGTGTCCTCGCTGTCCTTTCGCTTTTGTCCTCGTTCTCTCTCTAACCGACGTTTCTGGTCGGTTTTCTTCTTTGTTGCTTTGTTGTTGTTGTGTTTGGTGTGTTGTGAGTATGTGTTTATCCTGAGCGACCTTTCTGTCGCTCAGGACGCCAGCATGTCTGACGTGTAGTGTGTGTGTTTGTGTATGTGTTCGTGTGTCTTCCGTGAGTATTTGTAGAGATATACATATATATATATATATATATATATATATATATATATATATATATATATATATATATATAGGTATGTATACATAAGGACACAGAAAAAACGGACGAACGAGGACACCACATACTAAAACTCGCTAAATTTCAGAGTTTTACGGACGGACACAACGTGATCGACTAGGACGGACAGGGGGGCGAGTTTAGGGCCTTCCAACGGGATTTTGGGGCCTCCGAGCAGGGCCCCCACCTCATTAGGGGTTCTCTGGAGTATGCCCTACCTCGAGCCCCGAAAAGGGCTGATTACCGTCTTTGGTTCCCCCCTTGGAAAGCGTAGAAATCAGCCTGGTCACTTAGAAACCATAGTCGAAATTGGTTTAAATTTGGTTTTCTCGATTTTTTGGGTGTCCTCGCGACTCGGGTCACCTTCCATGACGAGATTGAGTTAAATCGACGAACGGCATATCTCGATCACAAAGGGAAAGTCGTTGTTTGCCGATCCAATTAAGACAGGAAATTTAAACAGTCCGAAATAAGGGACAGATTGCAACTTTTAAGGACATTACAGGGAATTGGGTGACGATTCAACCATCTTGGGACCGGATGTTATCTTAAAGACGTGGGCGTTGGATTGGATTTCAAAGAACATCCGGCGCTAATTACAGGTTACTCAAGCTTAAAAGCTCAAGTTTCATGAGAAAATCGGGGCTAAAATCACAGATGGCCAACTTCCGAGTACTCGGAAGATTCAAACTTAAAGTCGGCGAATTTAATTGAAGCCGACTCTCTTTAAGGACATCGACGGTTTACGGTAGCCGTCAAGATTCAAATTTCCGGAAGTGTCCCCAATTGGACACTGAACTAAAACCCAAGAAAAATGAGCGTTGCCCGACCGACGACGATTGGACGGCGACAAAATTGCCATCGTAACATACAGGCGAAAATTTCGAGGTTACGACCAACGCGTCGAATCTTGGAATCAGTTTGACTTCGGCAGCACGGAGTTCGGTCGACTTTACTGACCGGCTCCGACGCGTGACTTTTAGTGTTAATTATCCTTTGTTTTCAACTGCTCGGTGGCTTTCTTTTTCGTTTTTCGCTTTGTTCGCCGGATCGGTCGTGAAGGATTTCCGCGCAGGTATACACCTCGCGAAGTGGGTTCAGCTGGTGCTGCCTCGAGGATTGACATCTGTAAGTGTGAGACCTGATCGGCGTTTGCAGGGGTTTAGTTTCCCTGTTGAGTGAATTGTAACAGGCCGTTTGAATAGGTACCCCGTGAATGTAGCGTATCCCCTTCGCACAAACAGACTCAACACTTTTTGAACTTAACCCGCGGTTCCCCGACGAAATGCTACACACAGACCCGACTGGAATAAACACTCAGGACCGAATTCCAGGGTGAGAGCGCGAGGCGACTTAGGGTACGTAGGTACCGAGCGGGGGAAAAAACCAGTCAGCCGAGTCGAAGTCAGTCTGATTCCCCGTGGTCTTAGGTAAGGCACAACAAATTGGACGCCTCCCGTCCAAGTTTTACATGATTTGTTTCTCGTGAGTTAGGATCAACGAATTTTCCTGAGCCGACCACGGTAAAATTTCCGGAACGTGCATGCCACGGGAATTAGGGAATTGTCGAATGGATTTGCTCTTATGGTTTCCAAATTTGCAGCTTAGATTGAACTTAGATTCGTCTCGATGAGACATTTCCAAAAATACCCGGCGGGTCTCGCTCCGCCGCCCCGTTAACCCGAACGACCAACAAACGCGCCCCCATTGTAGCCACGACTCTCTCTAACCGCACCAATTTTAGTACCGTTTTTACTCCTACCGCCCCGGTGGTGATATCACCCCTCGTTCGAACCGCCGTTGGACGATGAGTCCAACGATACCCGGCGAACGTCGCGCCGCCCCACCGTTAACGCGGTAGAGCCCGCTCAAGTTCCCCACACTAATAGATATGGGAACCCATAAGTGGGTTCCGGCCCGCTATTACGTCCTCCCCCCTCGTGTTTGGTATCAATCGACCCCGTTTTCTGTCCTGGGACTGAATTTGGCCCCAGCCCCTCGAAAATCCTCCCGGATTACCCTTGTCCCGCTACCCTTCCCCCACCCGCCTCGTGTCCTCGCTGTCCTTTCGCTTTTGTCCTCGTTCTCTCTCTAACCGACGTTTCTGGTCGGTTTTCTTCTTTGTTGCTTTGTTGTTGTTGTGTTTGGTGTGTTGTGAGTATGTGTTTATCCTGAGCGACCTTTCTGTCGCTCAGGACGCCAGCATGTCTGACGTGTAGTGTGTGTGTTTGTGTATGTGTACTTGTGTCTTCCGTGAGTATTTGTAGAGATATACATACATATATATATATATGTATACATAAGGACACAGAAAAAACGGATGAACGAGGACACCACATACTAAAACTCGCTAAATTTCAGAGTTTTACGGACGGACACAACGTGATCGACTAGGACGGACAGGGGGGCGAGTTTAGGGCCTTCCCACGGAATTTTGGGGCCTCCGAGCAGGGCCCCCACCTCATTAGGGGTTCTCTGGAGTATGCCCTACCTCGAGCCCCGAAAAGGGCTGATTACCGTCTTTGGTTCCCCCCTTGGAAAGCGTAGAAATCAGCCTGGTCACTTAGAAACCACAGTCGAAATTGGTTTAAATTTGGTTTTCTCGATTTTTTGGGTGTCCTCGCGACTCGGGTCACCTTCCATGACGAGATTGAGTTAAATCGACGAGCGGCATATCTCGATCACAAAGGGGAAGTCGTTGTTTGCCGATCCAATTAAGACAGGAAATTTAAACAGTCCGAAATAAGGGACAGATTGCAACTTTTAAGGACATTACAGGGAATTGGGTGACGATTCAACCATCTTGGGACCGGATGTTATCTTAAAGACGTGGGCGTTGGATTGGATTTCAAAGAACTTCCGGCGCTAATTACAGGTTACTCAAGCTTAAAAGCTTAAGTTTCATGAGAAAATCGGGGTTAAAATCACAGATGGCCAACTACCGAGTACTCGGAAGATTCAAACTTAAGGTCGGCGAATTTAATTGAAGCCGACTATCTTTAAGGACATCGACGGTTTACGGTAGCCGTCAAGATTCAAATTTCCGGAAGTGTCCCCAATTGGACACTGAACTAAAACCCAAGAAAAATGGGCGTTGCCCGACCGACGACGATTGGACGGCGACAAAGTTGCCATCGTAACATACAGGCGAAAATTTCGAGGTCACGACCAACGCGTCGAATCTTGGAATCAGTTTGACTTCGGCAGCGCGGAGTTCGGTCGACTTTACTGACCGGCTCCGACGCGTGACCTTTAGTGTTAATTATCCTTTGTTTTCAACTGCTCGGTGGCTTTCTTTTTAGTTTTTCGCTTTGTTCGCTGGATCGGTCCTGAAGGATTTCCGCGCAGGTATACACCTCGCGAAGGGGGTTCAGCTGGTGCTGCCTCGAGGATCGACATCTGTAAGTGTGAGACCTGATCGGCGTTTGCAGGGGTTTAGTTTCCCTGTTGAGTGAATTGTAACAGGCCGTTTGAATAGGTACCCCGTGAATGTAGCGTGTCCCCTTCGCACAAACAGACTCAACACTTTTTGAACTTAACCCGCGGTTCCCCGACGAAATGCTACACACAGCCCAACTGGAATAAACACTCAGGACCGAATTCCAGGGTGAGAGCGCGAGGAGACTTAGGGTACGTAGGTACCGAGCGGGGGAAAAGACCAGTCAGCCGAGTCGAAGTCAGTCTGATTCCCCGTGGTCTTAGGTAAGGCACAACAAATTGGACGCCTCCCGTCCAAGTTTTACATGTTTTGTTTCTCGTGAGTTAGGATCAACGAATTTTCCTGAGCCGACCACGGTAAAATTTCTGGAACGTGCATGCCACGGGAATTAGGGAATTGTCGAATGGATTTGCTCTTATGGTTTCCAAATTTGCAGCTTAGTTGAACGTTCAATGCTCATGCCGTGTTTGAGCTTGGACAGGACCGCAGATTAGGGACGGGGGACTAGCCTCCGTCGGGCTTTAGTAAGCCCTTAAAATTTCTTCTATCTCACCGAGTTAAGAAAATTTGGGGATATAAAAGACTAAACAATTTCTAGGCGCACTAACTTGAGTTTAAGGTCTTTGCTGCTTTCACAGAATGTTGTCTCGGAATCATTTTACTCAGATGTTTGAATTTGATCTTAGAGCACATGGACGACTTACTCAGTAGACATCTGGTTGTACGCTAATATCGTTAGGACGACTGACCCTTGCCCCGTGTGATCAAAATGAGCTGGAGGAGCACGCCACCAGCTAAACAAAAATTAGCCGACCTCGACCTAGGGCGATGACGCCTCGTTCTACGGTAATACACAGGTTTTGGACCCAAATAAGAACGCGACCAAGACAATTAAATTTACCAGTGTTCTTTATTGCAATGCGCAATGGTCTTCTCTCGAGACCATTGTCCCGAAGGACTATAATTAAGGCTCGCCCTCTGAGCCATCGCTAGAAACCACCTTAGCGGGAGAAACACATCGTGTCCCCGCATTCAAACAAAATTTTAGGACTTTTAAAAATAAAGAAAACTTACCTCCTCGCCTGGGCCATTTCGGCCCCAAACCGGGCGAGAGCAAAACCCCTTTTTCTTTTTGGAGCGAGTCGATCGCTGAGTTTAGCCTGGTTTCACTATTTATCATGAGTGCCCGTTAGGCTATGTACTATGTATGCCAGGTTTCTCCTTTCTGTAGTTTCAGTGTCATCTAGTTGCATTTTCCAGTACTGTGAGTTGATCCTGTACGGAAAATTTAAGTCCGCTGCAGAATCTTACGCTCTAACCACTCAGCCATAGGAACACACCAACGTTTACTATTACGTTGCTGATAACTCAACTGCACTACAGTGCAGTTTAAACACTGCAACATTGCAGTGTAATAAGAAGAAAAGATAGGCATTAGGGAGAGTCAAAAGTCAAGCAACCGAAGAACGAACCAAAGGGCGCAAACGCTTCCCGGGCCGATCGCCTAGGGCCCGAGTAGTGCAAAACGACCACATTAGGTAGGAAACGAGGCTAATTTAGCCTTTGGATAGGTGTGGTCAGTCAGAAATGGACTCGCCGCATCGCCCACAACCCGACATCAAAGCCAAAGGAAAATCAACTGGCTGGATGATTGTCCTGCAAGTCATTTCAAAGGACGCCTCACGCCCCATTGCAACCCCGACCGTGTCCCGTCGGCTTGAATTAAAGGAAACTGTTCCATTTTTCTTCTTCTTTTGCCCCCCAGTCTTCGTCGTTAGGTCAGTCGTACTGATAGGTAGGTAAGGTCGTCAAATACAATAGGGCGAAAGTATCGATAGGCCCTACGGCAAGAGCACCCTGAGAATAGACGATCGGACGCCCTTGTCAGATTCGGTAGCCAGTGTCGCTTTTAGCAGTGCTCCAACCAAGATGTAGAGCTCGCGTATTCAGTCCGAACACCGCTTTTTCCCTCTGCCCATCTTAAGTATTCGTCGCCCAGCGCGACCTGCATTGAGGAGCGTTTTCTGAAGCACCCTAGGGCCCCTGCTTGGTGCGCTGCATAGCTGAGTAGTTCGCTAGCATTGAGTGAAGCAGGGATAACCGCCCCTAGTTCGCACCTTGGCGAATATCTGCACGCTCCTCGCCCGTTCTCCTTTCAACGCCCCGTGCCGCCACACAGTGCTGGACTGTCGCGACTACAGCAAGATACTATTAGGCTTTTTTTGGAACACTCGTCCCTTCAATAAGCTTTGATCTTTGTAAATAAACGTTGTATCTTGACACGCCGACTATAGTCTTCTTCGATACCGAGACGATAGGACATTATGCTTTTCTGGTTTGTCCGCTCGGACGAGCAGACCCTGTCCGCCATGGCTTGTGTGCGAGAATGTCGCAAGCCCTGACGAGCAGGGCCTTCTATCAAATCTATTTCGTGTTTCGCTGGAATCAAGGAGTAAAATCTGAGAAATACAGTTGAAAAAGTTAACTCGTTCCCGGCAATAACGTGAAAAGTTCAATAGGGATTTTGACTAATTTCATCGAAATAGGATCCATTGAAAAGCGCAGGCCACACCATTGATAATCCGACACTAAACACTCAGGGCTCGTCGGAACCCTGTGGGGGTCACACAGGTCAATGCTCTAAAACGGAGCATACCAGGATTTTTTCTAAGCAGATCATCTTGAGCTTCAAATTTCAAGGGACATTTTCACACTTCGTTTCAACACTTATCACACTGAAATAGAACTAAACAACTTCCGATGAGTCTAAGATAGGGAATAGCGGCTAAGCTCCATGACCTGGGAGCAGGTGTCGGTGCTAGCCTCCCTGGGGGACCTCAGAAATCATACCCCATACTAGACACGTGCGCAACCCTTCGGGCGGGGTCCGAACACACCCCGTGAAGCGCGCCTGCGGCCTGCTAAGCTGTGTAGCTTCTTGGGTCTGACCAAGAATAGGATTAAAATTTAGTATTCACGGTCCACCCTTGAGGTTACGATAGCCGGGGTCGTATGGGCATGGTGTTAGGAAGTTGCGCCATGCAGCTGCGTCACCGGTTATTACATTAGCATCATCAACGGTTAACTAAAAATTTCTTATTACGGTAAATTGTTAGGGTTAGGCAGGGTAAAAAAAATGGGCTACACACTGTTATAGATATGAAATAACCTTAATTTTCTTCTGAACAAATTTAATACGGCTGTAAAAAAATTATATTCATGGTTGACAAAACATCTATAACAGTCCTAAAAATGTATCATCCTGTTTCACCTGTCATGACGTCAGAACCTGACTAGGTGACGTTCAACGAATGCTACTTGGCCTACGTATGGTACCAATGTCGTGCAATCGTGTATATATTTGTTTGATTATAAAAGAAATATTTTGTGCCTTTATGCTTGTCACGTCGCCTGTATGTGCACTCTGATGGACCCGCAGACACATGTCAGAACATTTATCTAAATCCTGGTTTGAGTATCCTGGTGTGCAGATATCTCTGAGTAATCTCCATTTATGTATGTGTGATTTAAATATGTATTTAGTTCAAAATCTGTGGTATATATTATGTATCTTTAGGACTAGGTTTCAAATCAAGGTTTAAGGAGGGGCGATTTTCAATTCAGAAATTCTGTACTTAAATCAATATTCGGGGTTAATATGCAATAAAGGCTACTGCAAGTGATCAATGAGGGTCTCAAATCGTACATTCAGGTTCGCCAAAGAATAACGATTGTGCCCTTAGACGCGTCGTTCTGGCGCATAAACATCCAGCTTCCAACCGCTTGAGAACTTTACTAAAATGACCTAAAATGCCCATCTTTTGGGGTGCAGTGTTTTAAATGAGTTCGCTCCTATAGGTTTCGTCGAATTCCAAAGCCACCGACGCCTGTTGAATTCGTTCACGTTCCAAATAACCAATGCGTGACTATAACAAAATTTAACATTTTGCCGTTGGATGCGTTTATTATTCGTATATGACCAGGAATGCCGAAGTGGTAGACTAGTACCATGAGTAAGTGAATCGGAGGAGAGCCGATGATTATGATGAAATCAAGTATTTTTTATACTTAGTAAATCTATTTCGACCTCCGAAGAAGTGTTTATTCTCTATTTTGTTGAGCAGAGGTTCACCGACTCTCGCTCCGACCCCCCGTGTGACAGCATTCGTAAAAAGTACTACAGGTGAAAGTCACGTGCATAGGAAATGAGCAACCGCGTAAACTCAGACTTATATCTTAATCTAGGTGTCGAGGATTATCAAAAAAGGATTTTCAGTAGCAAGCGTAAATGATTAAAGTGGAGAAGTGGTATAGAGCAGATCGGCCATCGGACGAATCATAACTGCTAGCTACTGAAAATGATATGACTAAAAATATATGTTTCGATGATCGCGCAGGCCCCTTACATCCTTGAAAATTACCTGTGACATGCATCCTTAATACTTTCACATCGCTCCGTGACACTCCCTCAAATTCATTCTACTAATATGAGCGTCCTTTGCCTCTTGTGGTTCTGGGCGGCACGATCGCCTTGCTCAAAATTACGCAAAAGGGATGCTTGGCGTGAATCGAGGCGTGGCGCGCTTTGCCCGTTTGACACTCGATAAATTCATCTTAGCCTACAGCGAGTTGTTTCGTCATTAGATTTTTGAAGCGAAGTATCTCACATCGGTCCTTGTTCTGGATACATTTAATTAGAAGATAGAAGTCGTAAAAGGAATATCGATAAAAATAAAAAGTTACTTAACCCATCGAAAGGGCAAGGGAACCGGGTGCGGACGTGTCGCTGGTCTTGGTGGTGTGTAAACACATCGTTCCAGCGGAATTAAACATAGGTGGATATTGATCTCGATTTTGACGCAGGCACTTGGCTCCCATAAATAGCTCAAAACGTGCGGCGCGCAAAGTCTCATGTCTTTCGAAAATCATTCCAACCTTCTTAATTTATATACTAAGTGTGGGTCATTTTGTATCTAGCGGGTATCGGATCGATAGGCTGTTGGCTGCGAAGTAAGCTTGGTCAAATATCTAAATTCATAAAAGTAGGCTGGTAGGAGTGAGTGAAATGAACAAGTTATAGAGTATACCTCGATAGGCAATCCACGTGTTGTGAGACTTCATCAGCGTTATGTTAGGTAGAACAGAAATGTGAGACTATTTACCCGGAAGGATTGAGATAAGTAAAATCATACAAACCTTTGCATGACCCTTAGCGTATCGAAATGGTAGAAGTGACCGTTACATTCATGTTATGTTGGTAATAAAGGAAATTACTTATCTGATTGTTATGTTTTTGTTAATGTTTTGGTACCTTAGTAGCAGAAATGGGGATAAATTATATGTATCCGGTGCAGTTTGTTTAAAAAATGTGATAAACAGAACGGAGATTAGTGTGATTCGAGGGAGCGTTGGGTTTCATAAGTGAGAAGTGACAGTAAGTATAGTTTTGCCTAAATGTCTTTGTCTGCATGGGGAAGAGCCTGACACATATTTTAATGCAACATTTCGGTGTCACACGTTAATAAGTACAAGCTGCTTTGGAGGAAGCAAGTTGTATATTAAACTAAAGGGATAAGTCACATTGCGCCATTTTGACATTAAAACCTACAGGCCTGGGTACTTTCCCTAAAGAGCGTACACAGCTCATGTAATTTTTAAAACCGAAGGAGGGTGTTGCGTACAGAATCAGTCGAAACGCTGATGGTCGGTGTTCATAATAGCCATACGGCTGTAACATTCCATATTGGCTTAAGCCGCGGCTGTCAATCGTCCCCAAGGGAACGTCAGGTATTGGGCACAATGTCTGTGTGAATAATACCCAGGTTATAGCAGGACATAACTGTTTTGCCCCTGATAACCTGATAGTGTGGTTTAAGTTTGAGGTTACATGTTTCTTGCCTTGGTCATCCTTCGAGAGGTATTTATTTAGCGATGGAATGGAATGGAATGGAAAGGAGGTGAAGGCCTCAGCTATGCTTCATGCGACACATCACCACCTTTCTTTATTGGCGAAGAAACATCACAATGAACATTACAGAAAACAATAAACACAAACAATAAACAATGAGGTTTGAGATCTTTCAGCCTTGGGTTAGCGGGGTAAACACCCATAACCATACGGAACATTATTAAAGATTTCTATCAAACTTAAGACATCTAGAAAAATCACATAAGTATAACATTTCTTTAAATTTCTTGACTGAAGACGCTAAAGGCACTGGATAACCATTTATACATGCAGGCAAACTATTCCATATTGGTATAACTCGGTAGGACAAATCTTAATACTGTTATTATAATATTTGAACCTACTATGAGCTACTGGGCGGAGAATGGAGTGCACCTCATTGTGGATCTGATGTGATAACATTTTATAGTTCGTTTTAAAAATTCATATATCTCATTTCTTTTCGTAAACTATCGATTTTTCTCTAAATGTCTTTATTTAATGTAAAATCATATATAAAAATTATTTACCTAAAGTGAAATCAAATATTAGAAGATCCGGGAATATATTGCACGAAATTTGATGAAGTAACCACACAAATGGCTCTACTAAGCTTAGCGCAAAATATATTCGTGGTATTATATACATTAATCTTCGTGTCCGTGTTATATTATTGCAATAGATTTCACGATAACTAAACAATTTTTATATGATTAAAAATATTAAATAAATATTTCTATTTTAGCAAGCCAAACCCGCCCTATTATCACAAGGCATGTAATATTGTGACGTATATTTCGTAATTTTGTTACTGTTAAGGTTTAGAAACTAGAACCTGTTTGTCAATTCTTGTTAATCTCAAATATGGCGGCGTATGTCCGGGGTGGACTAGGCAACCCAGTGGTATTTTATGTTATTTTGGTGGGGGTAGGGTTGACTAGTAATTTCTTATGACAGCTGTCGGTTATTAAATAGGGAGGGGAATCGTCACCAGAAGATGTGATGTTCGAACTGTGGCCAGTAGCATGCAGCCGGAGATAGTGTTTGTATTCTTCCCTAGCGCGTGCCTTTCCTTTATCGAGCGGTATATTCCGTTTAGCGTTGCTGCGTGACTAACTCGATATGCTCTATTATTGAGATAGTTGATCAATAAAGCCGTTATTAAAACGTTTCACGAGTTATAGCTGCCTGTATACTTTTATGACACCTCGCTACCCCGAGAATTTTGGCCTTTGATACACCTCTTGACTATTTTGATCTGCTCTTGAGGCTACGCCACTGATTTGGTTGGACACCGTTTTTGCTTTTGGCTATCCTAACTCAATGCTTGAGCGCACTTTTTAAGTAATTGTAGCCTGTTGGGGTTATAATTTAGGTTAACGCCTGAATATACTTTACCCCTTGTGAGGTTTGTACGGAGGTTTCCGGACGGCTAACCCTCTACGTTTATTTAATTACCTTAACCTCTTCCTTAGATTCACGCTAATATGTTTCTTAAAGCCAACAGTATCCGGACGGCGTGTTGGATATTGCTACTCTACTAAACTCTTGTGAGTTGGTACGTACGCCTCCGGACGGCTGACCCCGCACGTTTATTTAATTACCTTATCCTAGTGAGTTAGAATTACGCTAATTACGTGCCTGTTATATTAACGTTTCTGTTTTCGGACGGCTGATGAGACCGCTATAACTAGCTAGTAGCGGCGACTACTCTTTAGTTCCCACAATTCTCTTCGGTCAGTTGGCCGTACCAACCTCCCATGTCGAATCGTCCCCGATTAATTCTTTGGTATCCCACGTCACGAACTCGCCCTTGGTATGCTCACGTACTTCATTCCTTGTTAACTTCACAAAGTTTATTCAAGCTACGGGTTATTTACTTTGGAACTCTATTGGAGGACCGTTATAATTGATGTAACGCTCATGGTCAACTATGCCACCCAGGTTTTGTAAGGCAATAATAATATTATTGATGTAAGTTAATAAAAAATTAAGGTACCTATTTGTGAAGACCGGACGTCGCTCAACGGTAGTTCTTTAAAACCTGCAAATATGACCAAAGAATTTAGTTGTTGGCATATATATATATATATAGCTGTAGCCGTTAGAATCGATGTAATTCTTTGTATAAGATTAATCCCAAACACAAACTTGATCTCGTATATAAAACAACTGATATAGAGCTGGCTAGTCCAACCTGTGGAAATTATAGGCGGGGGCCCCTGCTCACCTGCCGGATTTGGCCGGGGGGAGTTTTTGCCGGATTTTTTTGCGTTTAGACGTAAATTTTTCTCCGCAGGAACCTTTGAGCCGGGCGTACCCGAATTTTTGCCTTGGGGTTCCTCCGTTTTGCCGGGGGCAGCCGAAAATGCCGCGGGGCCACCGCCACCAGGACCAGCCAGTAGAGTCAGAAATCGTGTCGTGGACTTCACGCTTTATTAACCACAAGCTAAAAATTTAAACCGCTGGATTTGCGTAGCTAGGTAAGGTATTCAGTATATCAAAGCAAATAATAATAAATCCCGCGAATACTTCTTTATGCGAACAACTGACACTCCGGATCTCGGTATCTAAATCGACGCAATTCTTAATCTATCCGAAAACAAAATAAAACTGCGTAAAGCACTTCCTTTTCCGGCACTCACTCGATCGCGAATGCGTTCCAATTCTACTGAACGAAGTAAAAGTGAAGTTAACACAGTTAGCTATTTAAATAAAATAATGCTAAATATGCAAATTAGCGTTTAAACGGAAACAAAAGACGAAAACAAGGAAACATAAAAAAGAAAACCAGGGCAGGGAGGGATAATATAATAGATAAATTGGTGACCAACCCGTTATTTTTATGATTTTTGGGGCGGGTTTGGCCCGGGATTCCCCCTGTAGCCTAGTAGATGCCCAACACCCAGGCTCCAAAACCCAAAAATTTTGCTTTTTTCCGGGTTTTCATATTTTTGTTTATTATACCCCACCGTCCCTTCTAGTCCTCATTTTATTTGTTTTGTCGTTTTTGTCAAATTATGCCTAATTTGATGTTGTTTTTCGTATTGGTATTCGTTTTTCGTATTAACATGTAGTTAGCTTTTCTTTTGAGTCTTAGTCTGAGTTTCGGTGCGACTAGCGCGTTCTACTTCACAATTCGGGCTCTTAGCACCTAATTTAGAAGCGTAACGAATTTACAATAATACTTCCTTCCGGCTTAAATGCATTTATAAAGAATTGTGTGTTTAATAATAGCTATATATAGTTGTTAATTTATATTAAGTTGCGATTGTTTACATAGCTTCCAGCTTGAGGGTATCCCGGGTTACGCTTTACAGTTTTGTTATTTGAGTTTAACCAAAGTGGTTTTGGGTTCGATTAATTGTTTTTTGAGGCTGCTTATGAACGTTATGTGTATAACGTTCATAAGTAGTGAGCATAGTGAGTTAGTCCATACTTTCATAGCATAGTATATATATGGCTAGTTGAAAGTGGGGGCCGGCAGTTTCGGCTGCCCCCTGGCAAAAATTCGGGTACCCCCGGCTCAAATCCCCTGCTGAAAAAACATGTCTCGACGTGACAAAATCCGGCAAAAAAAATTGGCCCACCCGGCAAGATCCGGCAGGTGAGCCGTGGGGGCCCGGCTATAATTTCCGATGGACTAGCCAGTGTATAAGCACTTTCATACATTCATAGCATACGTAGTCAGTTTATACTCACACAGCACAGTGAGCATAAAGAATTATATACAAATGGTGTCACCAAGTTCAAGACAGGCAACACTGTTGATTTTACAATTTTGACTAAAGAATTAGTTGTTATTGACTCAAGAACTTAACACTTTGCGCTTTAACCTTAGTGAACTATAACTTAGTAGTAATATTTTTCCGAATAAGGAGAAATGGTATAATTTTATTAGAAGTGGCATCTAATAGTTAATAATAGGATTTAGTAATATTTCACAAATTCGGCCCTGAACCGTTGAGTAAGAATACCAGGGTGAGCAGATTCGGGGAGCCGAGGTGGTATATAGCATTACTTGTTAAGTTCGCCAGCCAATCGGGGGTGGCTTAGCCAGTAGTGTTATTCTTGAGTAGACCAGGCGAGGATTCAAACACACTCTCGAGTTAGCGATAGTTCCTAACTACTAATTTTTGGCCAGCCATCCGGGGGGGGGCCAAGAATCTATCCTTTTCGATCAGCCAAGTCCGGGGATCGTTTAGAACCGAGAAACTTCAACTGAATAGTAGTCTACTGTACATATTTAGTTTGTCAGCCAATCGGGCACAGCTTGTGTAAAATAATTGGCACGTACTAGTGTAAATCTAATGCTCAGGTTAAGGTAACCCCGCAATCGGCCAGCCAATCGGGGGTCAGTTGTATCAGCTCAAAAGAGCTTTGGTAAAATACTAGATAACGTAAAGTCTAACTGGCGCTACTCAAACTATACCGCATTTGCCATCCAATCGTTTGCAGTTGTGTTCGTTGAGCACGGATTTGACGACCGTTGGTGACGCCAGGCGAAGTTTTAGAAGTTTCGGTATTCCACGAATCTGTTCAACAGTGCTTCGGCGATGGGGAGGATGAAGCATACCCATACGGAAGACTTGCTCGACGGAGGCAGATGGATCCGAAGTTTTCCCAAAATCGCGGCCTTGTTCGGGGAGCCAGACATCGGCGGCGTTTGGCTTCCTTGTCAATTTGGGGAGCGTAGGTGACCAGACCTCTGGGACCAGCATGCCATTATGCTACGTCAGCGAGTGAGGGACGAATGATAGGGACCGGACCGGATAAATTGCGTAAAGCACCAGCCAGTGCGCTGGTAAACTTCGTAAATCAGTCTACATTGAAGTAAAGTAACGATGTCTGCAACGCAGCCAGAAACTGCGTTCTTGGTAATGAACTGTATTTATTGAAAGTGGGCGAGCAGCATCATAGTTTGTCTCATTTATAGCATTCTGATTAGAAAGTTATCATCATTATCATATATAACTGATGGGCACTGGTTGCCCAACGATAGCGTAAACAGTGTCTCTGACCAATGATAGAAAGCTATGGTATATATACCTTCTATTATTTTCTCTTAGAACCATATAAACCAATAATTTCAAGTTTCCTACAACAGATAGATAGATAGATAAAGAGGAGGTGGGTTAGATGCAAGGAACTGTGTTAGGCAACTTATGATTTCTGCCCATTACACAACCCAAAGCTTACCAACTATGCTAGAGGTATTCTAGTTATCAGATAGTCTTCCTGTCATGTTAACGTATCTTATCAGTTTGCAGGGGCCTTCTTTCCTGACATCTAAAATGGTTACGTTGTCTGAATTTCTCATATTTCTTTGTTCCTTCCATACTTTGCAATCACACATGAAGTGATTGACCGTTTCTGGTACACTACACTCATTACAGTTACGTGTTGGCGATAGTTTCATGTTGAACATATGATCGTTCAATACACTATGGCCCGTAACTATCTGCAAGCATAGCCTGAGTCTTCTCTTGTCCATACGCTGTCGGACTCTGTTCCACTTCTTGTTAAAGGCTGGAAATATCTGCTTCGTCTGTCTACAGCCGTCATGGTGAATCTAGCTGTTCTCCATTTCTGATTCAATTCTTTCCTTCATGTAGCCATAAAGCAGTGAATAACCGGAGCCGGAACCGTCCATTTAAACCGGATCCGGAACCGGAACCTGGTCTTCGAAATTTATATATAG
>JASANE010021539.1:0-16581 GCA_030248225.1 Trileptium ribeirensis
GAGTCCCTGAGTAAGAGGTACCACGTTTGGGCAAAGTAGGCCGGAATGCGATTTTCCCGCATGGAGCATTGAATTTTGTCTTGCTGCCACCCCTTTTCAAATGGCGTGCTGCCCAGCAGCGCCTAACTCGAACAACCTATACTAGAAACGAGATATCAAACACAAGAAGGATGAAAACTATAATTGAGTGAAGTTCGCATATATTTATTTCAAAAAAGCATCGGCACGGACATGGACAAGGGACCACGTGGTTTGCGCTCCCGTACCGCCATCTGTGCAGCCATCGATGTGTGACCCAAAAGCGAAATACACGTATATCTGGGCCAGCTGCGTTAAAGCTGTATCCTTCCCCCAGTGGAGAAATTTACAGATACGACCCTGAGTAGGAGCATGGATCATTATAGCCTGATAGTTACCATATCTTTCCAGTGCAGAGTTAGTTTAGTAATAGGCTTAAGGTTTCACACAAGTGGAAATAACTCCTTAACCCGTGAACTGATTGAGCACATTTTACCATCTTTCGACTCACATCGTCAATGTGGCTCGAATTATATTCAAAATTATACATTTATCGAGAAAATTTTTTCTTCGAAGTCTTTGGGTACCCAAGAGAACCCAAGATACGGTTGATCTCGAAGATATCTCTTTTGGGGGTAAGAGATCATTGGTGTTCAGAGACTATGAAGGCATAGGTGGTTGTTTCCTTAATTTTTTGCTCCACTCCCCAAGGAGGGCCGAAATTTTTCTTATAAATATGGTAGAAATGAGTGCTTTCTGAACCACCTGGTATAACTGAATCGAATGGCGCCAAAAATTCCACTGTATCTTCACAATTGACCAATTTGGGTGCAGGGGATTCTAGATAGAAGCTCGAAATTCACCCGACGGTGGCGAATCTAATGATATGAAACTTTTAACAAGTCTGTAAAATTTTCCCACTGATACATGCCTGAAGATATAGTTTATGGTAAGCGTTCAAGCATAATTTTTCCTCAACAAGATTGTAAAACACTACTTTCAAACTACATCCAAATTTTGCGACCACACGCTGCATTCAAGGGTGCAATGTTCTCGATGGTGGAAGGTAGGAACGACCTACCGAGCGTTCCCTCCCCCAGAAACATGAAGGTAATCCGGGTCTTTTGGGCTATAATACCCCAAGGCCGAACATTCTTTTGACGGTATCGTGATAATTTGGGTTCTGTTCGACACAGCTCGGCGAAGCGGTCCAGAAAATATCTGTTTAGGCCGGTTTTAGGACCATTTTTCTTGTTTTTTGGGGGGTTTCCAATGGTCTTAGTTCGCAATATTTTCGAAAAAAGTTTTCTCGAGAAGTGTATAATTTTATTCATCATTCGAAGAGCATCCTGAGTGAGTCTAATGGTGGAAACATCAGTTCAATCGGTTTACGGGCTAATGACATTTGGCCTAGGTAAAGCTTAGACGTTTTAGGACCCTATGGAAACGAAAATATGAGAAAAAATCAAAACATTTTCTGAAACGCCGCATCGAGCTGACTTGAATGGCACCAAAATTGTAGCTATATCTTCAAAATTGACCATTTTCAACCTGAGGTATCACCAAAAAGACAAAGGGAAAAGGTCGGGCAATCAAGTATATATAGAAATGAGTCCGAAGGCGGTAGGTGATGCTGGTGATCCCAAAGAATTCTGTGAGTTTGATAAAAAATGGGCCCATATAAACTTTAGGAGCCGAAGTATAATGCATGCCATACCGTTCTCGATATACTAAGCTTAAGCCTTAGTCTTAGCCAAAGTTAAGGTCCTTATATGAGACATACACTAAGCCTAAGTGGGGGACTGTCGCCCCCGGAACCCCCCGCTCTACGCTGTTCTATTTTTATAACATTATAACGTGCGGCCCCTAAAGTTGACATAGGCCAAAAAATGTATGTAAACAGAATGACTAATAGTTGTCAATGATCGTATTTCATCACCTGCCGCTTTATATTTTTTCAAACATGCGGCCTTGGTGGCATTTAAATAGAAACGTTAATCGCGTTCAATTTCCTAGCGCCACAAATTTCCATACTTCATATTCTATTATTCATCACAATATCTGATATTGCTATATAATTTGTGGAGCAGTAAAGGCTTGCACTGCTAAATATAACAAAAATACGCAATTTATTATGAAAATTATAAATTATTTCCGGTTTTTTCTCAAAATAAGCTACGTTTATTAAATTGTTGTCTGTGTAATGAAAATAAAATTGTGGGTTATTGAGAGTGACCGTGTAGTGGTTGTTGTGGTATTCGAATTATTTAGCATTGAGGTCCATTTTGTTTCAAAAAACATTTGAACGGGTCAGCTATTCGTGGTCCTTGCGATTATGTACTCGGAGGGCCGTAACCAGAATTTTCCGATTAGTGGGATAATTCGTGAAGATCTTAATATATATGCGCAGCTCAAGTTAGTAACATTTTCACGTGTTTAAATCTCAATTCAAAAAATTTCGTGGAGAAAATGTCTCCTGGTAAAGGGAAATCTCGGTAGAAATTGAAAACTAGAGCTTTATGGACACGTATACCAAGTTTACGTTGGGTTTGTGTTGAGACGACACATCCTTATCGTCGTAGTTAGTGCAAGCAAATCCGTACATGACCTTCCTGATCCAAAATTAACATCTACCCATAGATATACGTAAAGGCATTGTGTAAGTGTAGTAAACCCCAGCCGACCGTTAAAATGAATACGAACTTCTGTTCAGGTTTCACTCACAGACGTTAACTCCTAAAATTTCTGTTGTTTCACATGCATGGATTCTTATTTTCATAGCTACTATATACTGTCAAAGATTACACGATTTTCAGAATTTATTCTGTACTTCGGACATAAAAAATTTGACGGCCATCTTTCCTTTATTAAAAAATCCGAAGTATTCCAAGAACAAATATTATGTAGGAAGCACTAATTATGCGCACAAAGATTTTTCAAATCTTTTGACGTCAAACCCGATCAGCTCTGACTTTTTGGGATGTAAAGCTAGTCGATTTAAATCGACTTGCTCAGAGAGAGCTCGATTTAACTTGGCAGGCCGATCCCGAAAGAGTTTCGTTCGAATTAATGCGGCACCAAAAATGTTAAGCTTGGCAAATTGGCTGTTTTTACTATAAAATGGGTCCTACAAGTAATTCCGTCTATTTTCCGGTTGAAATACTAAAATAGTAACCATATGCTGCAACACACCATAGGTTCGATTTGAACAGACATTTTTTCGTGCCAAATTAATTCCTACCACTCATTTGGGTCAGACCGATTCAAAATCTGCACTTGAGTAAGCCGGGCTAAACCAAACCGTTTTAAATCAGTAAAAAATCAAAGCTGATCGGTTGTGACACCGAAAATTGAAATGACTTTTAATTTTAACCATCTTGATGGGCTCACCTTGCAGTAGTTTCCGTATTTTTATTAACTCAACTGTATATGCTATCTCTACCTGTAACTAGGCGATCCATGAGACCTTGGCACTGCTTGAAAACGGCCGTATAGGAAAAAAGAGTTAAATAAAAGTTATTTAGTCTCCCTCCTGCAGGTTGTCTGCTGTTTTTATCTCATGAGTAGTTATAAACTTAATCATCGTGAACAAAGAATGGCTAAAACCACAGACTGGAATTTTTTGCGTTTTTCTGAAAAAATTTATGAAAGATATAACTGAACCATTATAGCCAGTGGCGGATGAAGTATTTTTCATTGGGGGGGACTCCTTTTGTGCAAGTTTTTCCAGGATAAATTGTGACCTACTATGAATATGCAAATTTTAGGAGTATATCTAGGATGTTCCTTTGTCCACTCAATTCATAACCTCAAAACCGGTGACAACGCAGCAATTTATGGTTTTTCAATATATGTACGGGCGAAATTGGCAAATGTGCCCGTAAACCAATTCCTCTACTACGTAAAATTAGCGGCTCACGTTAAAATGTCGAAGCAAAAGTTTTTTAAAAGAGTGAAAAAATCGCAGTTACTGGGCAACTATAGAATCTGTTTCCACTCCTGGAGCTGAACACCGTATAGGCCCTGATGTCTCTCAGACTGATTCTGCTTTTTAAGCCGTGATCACTTGGTATTCCACAAAGAGTTTGTACACTCATCTCTTAAAAGGGAGTTCAACGTTCTCCACATTAATTTTCCTTCCTCGCAACACGTCCTCCAACATGCATCTTCTAACTGCTCCACTTACTGAACCCAGGCACATTCATCTTAGCTGAAATTACTAATAGCGATAAGTGTTCGACAAACACCCAATAAGGATCGCATGTCACCTACGCCTCGCCTTGGGTGGGTACGCTCACCCAAGCAAACAGAAGGCCATGTGCGTATAAATTAATGGTATCCATATCTTAAGTAAGCTAATAGCATAGCGTGTGCCGGCGTTCTGCTTTAAACAATTCCACTGCAAACATAGCGAAAATGTTTCAAAAGTTGAAAATAGGATTGATTCACTCGCACAAAATAGATTATAGCTTTGAAGTGACCGTTTCTAATAAAATAGTAATGACCACCCGTTTCATACTACAATATAATATCTTTCATACTACAATATAATACATCTTTCATTGTATTATCGAGCGGCTCTGTTGGAAATTTGCCTTTGTGTTCATTCTACGTTTGCCGATATATATTTTATTTTTGTTTGCTCAATAATTTAATGAAAGCTAATAATAGTAAAGAAATCAAGCAGTAATCATTATAATATCGATATGAATATAATGTATATATACATAAATATAATCCTATTTGCACGAGTTTGTTATAAATATTTGTTTTTGATGAATAAATTTGCACAACTCGAAACTCACAATCTTGGGCGTCTAATGGTCCTATCGTCTTTGATTGCATTAATATTCAGTGCATAACTGTATGCTAAAATGAAATGCAAGGAAATTTGGATGTTGAAGCTATTTTGTGTAATTGCGTATATTTTGAGTCAGTCTAATCATACTTTCGGGTACTGTGTTGACTTACCGTGATGGTTTTGTAAGCCTAACTAAAACTAAGAGCTAAGCTATGTCTGGACGGGTTTCACCTGAGCATCATTTTTGCCGCACACCTCTATAATCTAGTTTTTTTGCGCCATTATTAAAAAATCCAAAGAAATTTGAACCTTGAACCTGTCTTGTTTTATTGCTTATCTTTTGAGTCAGTCTAGTCATACTTTCGGGTACTGTGTTGAGTACCGTGATTGTTTTGTCAGCCTAACTAAAGCTAAGCTAAGCTATGCCTGGATGGGTTTCACCTGAGCATCATTTTTGCCGCACACTACTATAATCTAGTTTTTTGCGCCATTATGAAATACAAAGAAATTTGAACGTTGAAGCTGTTTTGTATTATTGCGAATCTTTTGAGTCAGTCTAATCGTACTTTCGGATGCTGTGTTGAGTTACCGTGATTGTTTTGTCAGCCTAACTAAAGCTAAGCTAAGCTATGCCTGGATGGGTTTCACCTGAGCATCATTTTTGCCGCACACTACTATAATCTAGTTTTTTGCGCCATTGTTGTGAAATGCAAGGAAATTTGAACGTTGAAGCTGTCTTGTGTTATTGCGAATCTTTTGAGTCAGTCTAATCGTACTTTCGGATGCTGTGTTGAGTTACCGTGGTAGTTTTGTAAGCCCAACTAAAACTAAGAGCTAAGCTATGTCTGAACGGGTTTCACCTGAGCATCTTTTTTTGCCGCACACTACTATAATATAGTTTTTTTGCGCCATTATTATGAAATCCAAAGAAATTTGAACCTTGAAGCTGTCTTGTTTTATTGCTTATCTTTTGAGTCAGTCTAATCATACTTTCGGGTACTGTGTTGAGTTACCGTGGTAGTTTTGTAAGCCCAACTAAAACTAAGAGCTAAGCTATGTCTGAACGGGTTTCACCTGAGCATCTTTTTTTGCCGCACGCTACTATAATCTAGTTTTTCGCGCCATTGTTGTGAAATTCAAGGAAATTTGAAGGTTGAAGCTGTCTTGTTTTATTGCGAATCTTTTGAGTCAATCTAATCGTACTTTCGAGTACTGTGTTGAGTTACCGTAGTAGTTTTGTAAACCTAACTAAAGCTAAGTGCTAAGTTATGTCTGGATGGGTTTCAGCTGAGCATTATTTTTTGCCGCACACTACTTTTCGCGCCATTGTTATGAAATACAAAGAAATTTGAACGTTGAAGCTGTCTTGTTTTATTGCTTATCTTTTGAATCAGTCTAATCGTACTTTCGGGTATTGTGTTGACTTACCGTGATGGTTTTGTCAGCCTAACTAAAGTTAAGCTAAGCTAAGCCTGGTTGGGCTTCAGCTGAGCATCTGTTTTTGCCGCACACTACTCTTGTACTGCACACACACTACAACGAATATACAAGCTACGACTACACTTGAGAAATTATGAACCATTTAATTATATAGTGGTGCAATACACTTTTATGCTCAGGCTTAGGCTTAGGCTTAAGGAATGCGACTTCTAGAGCATCTAGATTAACACGTTTCCAGGCGGATATTGCACGGTCGAATAGTCTGCAAACCATTTTCAAAACACATTTTTCTGCAACAAAACTATTAAAACCAGCAATACTGACCTTTAGAGTTTTTAGATTTTACTCTCATCTTTCGCTTTAACGAGTCACTCGCTCGAGATGTCGAAAATATTTAAAAATCCAACAAAATTCTTTCATCGTTTCCAGCAAATTACCACCTGATTCCGAGCAGTGTAGCATCAATTTTGACGAGTGAAACCATTGGCGAACCCAGGTGGGAGTACGTGTGTCCGAACCCCCAGGCTGTGTAAACAAAGAAATTTAGCAAAGGCTCACCTTGTTAAAACGACCCCGCCGCATTTCGCAATGAACCAGCAGTGGAATGACAATGTACTGACGCAATGTGATTTCTGCTCAGTGATCTGAATGTTAAAGTGGAGAAATTCAACCAAGCGCAGGTAAACGCAGGACTAACTATGACTCTTAAGGTAGCCAAATGCATCGTTATCTAATTAGTGACAGGCATGAATGAATTAACGAGATTCCTACTGTCCCTATCTACTATGTAGCAAAACCACAGCGGTGGGAACGGGCACCGCGAAGTCGGCGGGGAAAGAAGACCTTGTTCAGGTTGACTCTAATATATTGCATAAGCATCCTCGACACAGATCTCTAGTATATATATTGTACAAAATTAGAAAACTACAAAAATTCTTCCGTGTTTATGTGTGACATTGGGCGAGCCCGCCGCCCTATTGGTTGTTATTTCTCAAAACTATTTTTACATCATTTATTCTTTATGATTGAATTCGTCATTGAATCGGTTCTTATTTTGTTAAATAAATACTTTTGGTGGCTGTGCATTTGGAAAAAAGTATTGGAGCAATAAAATTGTATGATTAGTGTAAATGTGCAGTTATATTTATATATAAATAAATAATACATATTAAATATATATTTATATATATATATGTTTGTGCAAATATTTATAAAATTAAGCTATTATTTCGGTATATATATACAAATACTATATATACCAGAAGTTTTACAACTTTTGCAGACTAGAAAGCTATCAAATAGCTTTAGTTTTTCAATATTGGCGTTGGTAAGGTTGTTAGTTCGTTCAGTCAGTTCTATATAGTCGACTCGCGTTCTCCGTGTGAGTAGTTTCAACTATTAAATAGTTTTAAAAGAGTATTTTATTTTTCACTGAATATTGTTAGAGTAATCGAAGGAGACTGGTTTTCATTTCCACATACGTGAACACGCATATCGCGTATATCGGATGTGGTGAATTTAGCGTAGGTATAGCATTATTATATATACATCCATTATTACTTTATATATATATATATATTTATAAATAGATAATAGATATTTTTCTGTTCGATTTATTTTAATTCTGTAATTCAGCCAATTATGTCAATACGTAATTTTCAAGGCTAAAAATGCAGCCGTTTCGTTTAATCATAGCTCGTTCAAAGCTGACTGGGCGACCCGTTTATTTTCGTCTGTCCGTTATCCAGCTCCGCAGCATATGCTTTGAACTGTTGTAGTTTAGTTGAACAAACGCAGTTGTATTTACTATCTACCAGCCTCGTAGCTACATTAGAGCGGTGTAAAAATTAAGTGATCAAAAATTAGTAGCAATTAATTGGCCCGATTAATTGATTGATTCTAATTTCCTAATTATTTAATTGATTGGTTGGATTATAATTAATTGAAATTTTTTGCAATTAGTTGGACTATACAGTTGCAGAGAAATAGACGTGAGAAAGAGCCAGATTTTCAGGCTCTGGCTTGGCTCGGTTTTTAGGCTCCTTATAACAAGTTTTCGTTTCAAGAGAGAACATACAGTACAAATGACCTATGTATAGATGCTTTTAAAGCTTCTAAGAGTTCGAGCCGAGGTTAGCTCGGCTGTTCTTGCTGTTGGCTGACTGTTGCACTATACATCAGCAGTCACAATTAAGTTTGATGTTCTAGGAATGAGCTTTTAAGAGCCGATCACAGCTTTTCCAGATAAACTAGGCTCGACTCTGCGCTCGCAGACACATCTTCGGCTCTGGCTCTGCTCTTTAAACATGATGGCATTCTCGGATCAGCACATAGTCCAATTAATTGCAATTAATGGCAATTCAACCAGTGAATTAAACAAGTGGTAAATCATGCTAATCGAGTAATTGGACCAATTGCAATTAATTTTTCATTGAGTATTTTTACACCACTTAATGGCGAGTCGAGTTTTCACAAACTCAGAAAGGCCAGAATGTCAGGTTCTCGTTCGCTCGGCTCTTCGTTAAACGCGCCCGGATCGCCCGGCTGGGCAGTTCCAAAAGAAATCATGGCTCGGCTCTTAAACTTCTAATAGTATAACTCTACATTTCAGGGAGAACATAATAGACAAATGACCTATATATAGTTTATTTTAAAGGTTTTAAGAGCCAAGCCAAGGTTATGTCGACTGTTCTTGCTGTCGGATGACTATTGCACAACTTCAGCAGTTACAACTATGTTTATTGTTTTAGAAAAGACCTTTTAAGAGCCGACCGCAGCTTTTCCGGACGCAATAGGCTAGGCTTTGCACTCGCAGACACAGATTAGACCCTGGTTTGGCTCGGCAATAGATATCGTGGTAGGCTACCGCTCTAAAAGTTAGGCGAGTCGAGAGCATAAATTCTCACTTATTGTTCACATCTTTTGGGCAAGTCACAGGTTCTTGGGCGTTAGACGAAGATCACGCTACTTCTAAACACCCTGCGATGTAGAATGAGTACGAGTTTTCCCAGAAGAAAGAGTTTCCGCGTTGGAACTGGCATCGATTCGCGGCTTGTGCTTCGACACGTATGGCTGCTAACACCATCGAACAGAGATAACCCAACCATTTTATGTTTACAATCAGTAGATAACGGCGAAAACACTGATCTAAACGGGGCACATTTTAGGAATCTGTATATGACAGCAGCAAAATATAAATCATTTTGATCCAAAAAAACGTGTAACCAGTCTTGGCTTCACAGTAGGTAGGATCACAGCAGTATTGTGAATGTTGTTAGCAGTGGTATATATTTTCTATGTAACATTGTATGAAGTTTGTAAATTTGATTCATTATAAATGGTCATAACCAAATTTGTGATAATTTGGGCAAATTATTTCATAATAATAATTGCGAATAATTGCATAACTCTGCAGTGGCTCCTCATCCGATGCCATTCCTCTAATGACATCGAAAAAATAAGCCGAACCTGACAATGCCTTATTAATTTATAGCTGTTGAAAGAAAATATTCATTATTTTATATACAGGCAAGTTAAAATCGTTACCAATTTTTAAGTACAAATGCCTTATCAAAATTAATTACATAGCTAGTTTTTTTCATTTATTGAGTTATGTTTATTTTTATTTCCAGAAGTAGAGCTAATGGACGATGTACCTATAGCTAGATAGGCCGTAGCTTCATTCTGTTCTGCCTAAAATTCGGTATATGTAACTGCTTTCGTTCTAACGTGTACTTTCAATTTTCATTTTTTTCTTGGCTTTTTATAATTGGTTTGAAGAACCGTTATGACGATTCTTATCATTCGATAAATGGAAGAAAAGCATACACGTGTTTTAGATAGCCAATTGCTTGCTGCCCACCCAGGGGCGTTTGAAGAAAAGGATTGGAGCGGACCCTCCAACTTTTTACTGACAAACATGAGAATATTAACTCATGGGATTATAAAAATTCGACCGGTCCCCTCCACTCTTGAAGAGCTTGCGACCCCTACATCCACACGTCATGATATCATTCGTCTACCTAGCACAATTTGTCAGTTTTCTGTTCTTTATAAAGTGGCTAGTAAACTTACTATATTACTGCATTCCTTGTGCAAAGGAAAAGGCATATAATTTGCGTACGAAGCGAAACTGATAGGTGTAAACTAAAGCAAGTACGTTTTGCCGCTCTGGATGTACTTGGCCGAAGCTCGAGCGTGCGCCCTAGCACTGACTGTGTAAGCCTCATTAAGTCGGGTCTATTCCTTCACCCCCCGTTGGCTAAAATTTATCAATTTTGATGATATAGAAATAATTTCAGTTTCATTCGACTCCGCTCGCGAAATCGGTTCATAAAATAATCATTTTGGTCAGTTTTAGGGCAAAAAATTATTCAATTTTTTGGGTTACCGAAATTTCCGAAAATATCCTATATTCGAGCCAGTGACGAGATCAGTGTTGGTAAAATCAGCTGAAGGTTCACAGGTTAAGGAGTTATTCTCCTTTATGTGAAATCGTAAGCATAATTTCTTAACCCATGAACCGATTGCTCTGATTCCACGAATTGGACTCTGCTCGTCAATGCAGTTCGAATGATATGTAAAATTGTGCACTAGGCGAGAAAATTATTTCGAAAATTTTGGGATTCCAAAAAATCTGAAAAAATGCCCTAAAACTAGCCGAAATGATTATTATATATCTAAACCAGCTTTCGAGCTGAGTCGAATGGTAATAAAATTATCGCTGCATCTTCAAAATTGACCAATTTCTGTCTGGGAGGCTAAATGAGAAGACCCTACTAAGCCTAATACTAAGTCGGAGGGCTGCTGTCTCCCAAACGGTCCTCTCATATAATGTAGCAAACTCGAAGTCAGTTGCGGTGTGGCCCTGAGTAGGAGAGAAACAGCCAAATACGATTCGCGCGGAAATAATTGAATTCGGAGATGGAGAAGCGCCAGCTTCGGAATCAAAGAATTCTCACCAGACCGCACTATGGTGAAAAAGATGGGCGTCCGTTTATTTTTTCTCTGTAAACAGGCCTTCGTTGTCTCAACGTAAACCGATATGGACGTGTGACGGTTCATATGAAATCTACAATACTCTTGATGTGCCTTTTGGTGGTTTTCTTGCTATTCGACCCATGCACGTCGCACCAAAGGGAGTCAAAGAGGGTACCCACGGGTACATGGCTAAAATGGGCCATTTTTGGGTCATTTTTGCTCATAACTCGGCAACCCTTGGGCCGATTTGAATCATTTTGATATCGAAATTAATTGTTTCGTTAAATAAAATCTTTTAGTCGAGTCCCTAAGGGGCATGGAAAACTTTAGCAAGTGGGCAAATTTCTAAAATTTTGGTCAAACTTTGCCGAGATGTACCTATGTAACCACTCAAGTAATTCGAACGAAATTTGGTGTGTGGATAGAGGTGCCACGGGGCTACCTGCACAGTGCCTAGAAACTTAATGTAGGACCCCTAAGTCAATTGGTATTTGAGGCCAAATTTGGGCCCGTCGCCATATATAGTATCCGAGACATTACCACTTCTAACGGTATATTTATACTTTTGTGGCTCAAAATAAGTTCATATGGGTTTTCGTGGGTGTTGATTTCAAATCGTCAAAGCATTTAGACGTATCTCTTCGTGTAGATGTAGTGATATCAATGGGTGAGACAAGGCTAGTGGCGCGAAAGGGACG
The DNA here is from genome assembly GCA_030248225.1 of Trileptium ribeirensis. Taxonomy (NCBI): domain Eukaryota; kingdom Metazoa; phylum Nematoda; class Enoplea; order Enoplida; family Thoracostomopsidae; genus Trileptium; species Trileptium ribeirensis. The sequence continues at coordinate 11,938 of JASANE010021539.1, forward strand.
AGTGTCGTGCGGCCTATAGCAAATTCTGTTTATGTTTTCTGTGCTACTGTGCTTTTGTTATGATTCTTATATATACATAGATTACATAGATATATATGTTGTTCACGATTCGTAAGCAGCTCTGAGATAGAGTAGCGAATTACATTTTTGGTTCGTAACAGGAATGTATTTTTAATGAGTTGTTCCAGTGTATGTTAACGTTCCAGTTTCTCATTTCTCCGAATTCATACACTTGGCATGTCGCCAAAATCCTAGTTTTTATAGTTCATATTTTTATTATCTAATTTCTAGTGTCTATAATCCATTTCTAGTTGTCCACCGGGGAATCACGGTGTCGAAGTTTCGTTACTGAGGCGGACGCGGTTTATGCGCGGAGCTCCTCATTGAGGACAGAAGTAAAGACAAACACTAATCGTTTCGACCGCTTCTCCACCATCTCCCGTAAGCCTTAAGGAATGTGAATTAGAACAATTGACAAAATATTATCATTCGGGCTGGCAAGTGATAATTTTTTGAAGAAATAGGAAAAATTTTTTATTCACATTTTAATTTATACATTGTAATAAATAACGATAACAATTTACAAATATTTCGTCTGCTTTGTGTAGTTGTCCTCAGATTGATTAATTTTTGTGTTTCTGTTTTGACAAAACGACATTTGCTCTTCTCGCATGGCTGCATGCATCATGGAACATTTTTAATTTCAAGTTCACGCATTTTATTTGAAAAATCGACATTTTACGCGTTTTCTCAATGCCTTGCGTACTTTCGTTTATAATATTATATTGGCCGATATTCAATTATATATCTGTTTTTTCGGTTTTAGTTAAAAGAAATTTAATAAATGTTTTAATTAAAATATTTTAATACGTATGTGCCGTGCGCGCTTGTCAGGTCAGCTTTGCTTTACATACTCATCAACTTTTGTATGGCTGTTAATAAATTTTGTAAAAAAGAATTTATAAATAATTGCTTCACATTGAAATAAATAAAATTTTATTCAGTTATATGTTAAAAACCAAACTGTAGTTTTAAGTTATATACAAGTTAAAATTATATACATACATAAAATATAAGTTACGTTTATGTTTTGCACACATGTATACATACATATATATCATACATTCTTTACACTCCGCAGTATCAGGCTGGGGGGTAGCCGGGGTAGGCGTTGAGTGGAGGTCGCATCGGGGAGGGGGGCTGACAAGAAAAAGTTGACGACCCAACTCCCGTCGCACACTCATTTTCTCCAAAGTTCACCCCAATTTTTGTCAGTTTTCTAATTTTCCCCTATTTTGCTAAAATTTTCCGCGCCCTGAAGCCCTGCTTTGGCATGTATGATATAGGTATACTCAGGCTTAGTACGTGGCTCGTATAGAGACCTTATCTTGGACTAAGTACTAAGATAATGCTTAGGCTTAGTATATCGAGAAGTGCGTAGCATGCATTTCACTTCTGCGCTAAAAGATACATTGGCCGCTCAAATATATCTTCTACTTTTCTGTGGCGGAGGGGGTAATGTAACGATCTATTGCCTTGTGTTAAACAAATTCTCTCATGTGAAGCTGGGGGACGTATTAAGTCGTGAACCCCAAACACGACGGGCCGAAGCCCTTAACTTCGCTTCACATGAGAGCATTTCTCTGTTACCACTCTCGATATTGCCTTGTCCCATGCTTAGCAACTGCTATACGTGATGAACTACCTTGGGAACCATTCTGGTGGGAAAATATATATATCTTGCGTCATCTGTTTGTCATGTGTGTAATGTGTATGTGACGTGTATTTTGTTTACTGCATATATACATTTCGTGTGTTAACGCCTGTATAATTCGTGTATGAGTTTTCACACCTGTGAAATTGTTTGTTGTATGTAATACGTGCGAGTCGTATACAATGTGTGTAATTCTGTATAGGTGAAGAAAATGTGTGTAATCGGTTGTTTGGTTCATTATGTGTAAATCGTGTGTGATATGTGTAAATGCTTGAAATTGCAATAGTTTTGAGATCAAATTTTCTCACCACATTAAAATAAAACTTTTAAGAACTATATAAATCGTGCTAAAGTGGACAGGGGGGATGGTTTAGGCATAGGCGGATTTTGACGCCAAATGCCATAGGTCACTATGTGGATTATACATACCAAATTTGGCATCATTTGACCCACCCGTTAATGAGTTACGGACCTCATCCCCCTCGGTCATTTCTGGCAATAAGGGTTTTTCATAAATTCGTGAAATTATAACTTTGGGAGAGTTTAAAATAATATAAAATCGTAAAATTTGAGTGCCAGGGCTATAGTTTAGGTATCTATCGGATTTGAGTGTAAGCCCTGGGTGCCTTACCTATTACACCTACATTAGCGGAAATGTAAGTGTGTTTCTGCTGGATTTTCACGAAAATTGTTTTGAGTTAGGGATTCCGAGAATTTCATAAAAAGAATCTCTCTAACGCAAAAATTAAAACTTATGTTAGAGAGCGAATTTCACAATTCCGAGAATTCGTAACCCGATTGGCAACCGTTACATTAAAATCTAATGGTTTAGAGAGATTTGAGAACCAGGCTTTACTCGGGTTCCTAGAATTATGGTGTTTGAAAAATTATTTAAAGGGTTGTATCGTGAGCTTAGGGCCTCAGTTTGCGTGTACAATCGGTGAACGAAGTGTTGCTATTCGGTGTATTCGTACAATCGGAGAAATTTATCGTGTATCCTGTATATTCTGATTTTAACGTAAGTGAATGTATGTTTACTTGTTGGTGTGTACGTTATATCTCATATTGGGTGTAGTAAATAGTTGACTATAATAAATTTCGAATACCTATTCGCTTATAGATCTCCGACACCTTGTGGTTTTAGGCTGTGTCAACTGTGCAACCCCTAAGATCCTTGTCATACTCAGCCTAAGTTAGGACTCACGCGGGCTACAAGCTGCATTCGACTGGTTTGTGTCCCACAGTTGAAATACAGCCATCAGTTTACAGCTATCTAAAGTATCGTCAATGCTAAGTAAACTATTAATTCTGTCGCTCTCCGTTGTTTTAACAGCTTTATTTGAGCTGCATTCGACTGGTTTGTGTCCCACAGTTGAAATACAGCCATCAGTTTACAGCTATTTAAAGTATCGTCAATGCTAAGTAAACTATTAATTCTGTCGTTCTCCGTTGTTTTAGCAGCTTTATTTGAGCTGCATTCGACTGGTTTGTGTCCCACAGTTGAAATACAGCCATCAGTTTACAGCTATTTAAAGTATCGTCAATGCTAAGTAAACTATTAATTCTGTCGCTCTCCGTTGTTTTAACAGCTTTATTTGAGCCTCATCACTGATTTGTGCCACAGTTAAATACAGCCATCAGTTAACAGCTATCTAAAGTAACGTCAATGCTAAGTAAACATACATTCACTTACGTTAAATTCAGAATATACAGGATACACGATAAATTTCTCCGATTGTACGAATACACCGAATAGCTACACTTCGTTCACTGATTGTACACGCAAACTGAGGCCCTAAGCTCACGATGCAAACCTTTAAATAATCTTTCAACACCTTAATTCTAGGAACCCGACTAAAACCTGGTTCTCAAACCTCTCTAAACCATTAGATTTTAATATAACGGTTGCCAACCGGGTTATGAATTATCGGAATTGTGAAATTCGCTCTCTAACATAAGTTTTAATTTTTGCGTTAGAGAGATTCTTTTTATGAAATTCTCGGAATCCCTAACTCAAAACAATTTTCGTGAAAATCCAGCAGAAATACACTTACATTTCCGCTAATGTAAGTGTAATAGTTAAGGCACCCAGTGGCTACACTCAAATCCGATAGGTACCTAAACTATAGCCCTGGCACTCAAATTTTACGATTTTATATTATTTTAAACTCTCCCAAAGTTATAATTTCACGAATTTATGAAAATCTTATTGCCAGAAATGACCGAGGGGATGAGGTCCGTAACTCCTTAACGGGTGGGCCAAATGATGCCAAATTTGGTATGTATAATCCACATAGTGACCTATGGCATTTGGCGTCAAAATCCGCCTATGCCTAAACCATCCCCCCCTGTCCACTTTAGCATGATTTATATAGTTCTTAAAAGTTTTATTTTAATGTGGTGAGAAAATTTGATCTCAAAACTATTGCAATTTCAAGCAATTACACATATCACACACGATTTACACATAATGAACCAAACAACCGATTACACACATTTTCTTCACCTATACAGAATTACACACATTGTATACGACTCGCACGTATTACATACAACAAACAATTTCACAGGTGTAAAAACTCATACACGAATTATACAGGCGTTAACACACGAAATGTATATATGCAGTAAACAAAATACACGTCACATACACATTACACACATGACAAACAGATGACGCAAGAAATATATTTATTTTCCCACCAGAATGGTTCCCAAGGTAGTTCATCACGTATAGCAGTTGCTAAGCATGGGACAAGGCAATATCGAGAGTGGTAACAGAGAAATGCTCTCATGTGAAGCGAAGTTAAGGGCTTCGGCCCGTCGTGTTTGGGGTTCACGACTTAATACGTCCCCCAGCTTCACATGAGGCAACTTGTTCCCGAGGCCATAAATCGTTACATTACCCCCTCCGCTACCAAAAATTTGTC
>JASANE010021542.1:0-18657 GCA_030248225.1 Trileptium ribeirensis
TAAAGATTTTTTCAGACCCATGTAGCATTCTTCCTGGTCAGCCATCTGAGCGGTTCCTCAATTTTTGCGGAGGAACTTTTCATAGAACTGAACATATTCCAAGGGCGATCAGAGGACTGCAGCATCTTTTGGTTCCGGCATTTCCAAGACGTCATTAACGCTTTGACCTTTGGCAATTCCTTCGCTTGAAAGAATCTATTCTAGATATCTCATCCGTCGCTCCGGACGTCTTGACGAAAAAGACTTGCGATGCCGACAGGAGCATACGTAAACTGACGAAGAATATGGACATACGTATTGCTGATGAAGTTTAAATTTTCAATCTTTATTCTAGAACTGATAGTTATAGTTTTTTTCTCAAATCCGTATCCGCGTTGACGTCCAGTTTTACGAAAAATTGATGGATTTTTAAATCGGATTCTTCTTCGCAAAGCCGCGCTATGTTTATCTGCGTAGCCTGAAATTCCCTATCCATTTGAACGCCATAATAACTCGGATAACTAGATGCTATAGAAATTTTATTAAAATTTTATAGAAATTTTTTAAACCATTTCAATATCAGCGAAAGACATGTGTTCAGAGACAATATCAAATGGCATTTGGAAAAATATACTAGAATGCTGCGCTGAGACCGTTCGGTTTATGACCACCACGTTAGATTAAATATGGCTAATGGACCTTGTCTACAATCCTTGAAAAAAGATATTTATTTATTAAATAAACTCATTCGAAATGGTAAAATATATATACGTGTTAACGTTACAAAAAATAAAAGCCCTACCAACTTTAATGCTATACTTGCACAATATTGTGCGTACAACAAAGTACTCAATCGATTGTTTCTAGGGTGGATATCAAACATGATCACTACAATAATACCATGGATCCGCTTGAAACATTCGGGCGGTAAGGTGTGAATACTATTTTTTTGTAATAGGTTTGGCCATTAGCAGGCAATAAAATTGGCACCCCCTGGGTCTTGGGACCTCGCTACATTGACATAATAAAAAATGTAAAAAATTTAAAAGTGCCGAAATATGTTGCGAAGCGAAAAAACCCGAAGCTACAGTGGCCGAACTCGAAATTTGATATTTTGAATACTAAGACTTGCTCGTTTCAAAACAATCTTCAAAACAAACATTAAATAGATCCTCGTCTACCGACTGGACGACAACGTCAGAGATAAACTACTTGTACAGTCGTCGTATGACAACGCCCGAGGTTTAAAATTGATATATGTCACTAACTACCCATAATGGAGGTTGCCTAACCTTACGATCGAACAGAAGGCGGCCTGCTTGCCGTGCACAACTCATCAACTCTCCCGGAACCCTCCATATGCCGACGAACCTTGGTCATTTATGGTATATACGCAACCATTATTAACAACTTCATGCATGTGGTTGCTCTACGGCAAGCTTAAACCCTCCCGGAACCCACCATATGCCGACGAACCTTGGTCATTGATGGTATATATGCAACGATTATTAACAACTTCATGCATGTGGTTGGCTCTACGGCAATTTAAACCCTCCCGGAACCCTCCATATGCCTCCGGCTGGGCATAAAGTTAACCGCTTTAGGATATAGTTTTCCCGTCGGATCCAAAAGTTGGAAATATCAGAGCCCATTCAAACAATGCCTGTGCTTCTGAGTTACTTTTGGTCAGAACAACCGTTTTCCAGTTTTGAGTGAAAGTTCAAAAAAGATACCGTAAAATTTTTAAGTTTAGAACTTTAGACTAATTCAGTTTTATTCCTTGGTACGAGAGCCAATGGCCTTATAAATGATTATTTCGCATATGACACTATATTGACCAGAACAAAGAATGCTGTGGCGGCTTTTAGAATATGTATAATAGCTTAGGTTTCATTGTTTCATGCTTGAAAAAGGCATTCGGTTAACCTAGCCGTTACGCCAGTTTTGAGTGAATCATTAAAAAATTGTAGTTGGATGATGACCAAAGTAATCTTGAGTGGCGTAAATAAAATGCAGGTCATGCCGTTCTCGATACGCTAAGCCTAAAGGCTTAGTCTAAGCTAAGGGTCGAAATGAGGAATCGTATTCTGACGACATCTAGGAGCACCTTACATTTGGCTGAAATTGTGTCTTAGAATTGTGTGAGGAACATAATCAAGAAATTTATTATATCTTTTCCTAATATCCGAAAATATCATGTGAGACTTTAATACCTTCTCTGTGTTGTAGGGTCTTTATTAAGTACTAAAATTATAATTCAAACTCAATTCATATTTGCTTAAACTTTACTTCTGAGAACATCGAAATTGTTTTATATTGAAATAATTTACTGGAATAGTTAAAGGTCATGTCTCAGACGTTGTTGCTGTTTTTTTCATTTTTTCTACTTTTTCACTATATAATTCATTAATAAATAAATAAATATAGAATTCATTAATATTATTTTTCTCACCTATTAAACTAAATATAATAACGTTAAAATTAGAAATATTTTGTTAAGAATCTGTAAGAAAACGAACTTGTACAAATATATAGTTTTCAAAAAATACCAAATACAATTTATAAAAATAATATCGTCCGGACAAAGACCGATATATTAAAGGTCAACAGAATGTTTTTTTAATAGGATTTATCTGATTTGTAGTTTAAATGGAAAATATGCCGCTGTGTGTGCGTTTGATTCTGATTTCAAATGAACTACGTACGATGTCGGCTTATCTGAAGTTGAATATATTATGAAACTGGAACAACCCATTGAAATATGTAATTCAATGTATGTGCAGGTAGTAGGTATCGAAGATCCGTCGGCTTAGTGGATTAGGTGGTCTTGGCAGTTGGCCGGTAAGGGGGGGGGTAAATTTTTGAAATTTTTAGCAACTCACCAGTAATACCAATTGCTAATTTGCTAAATGTTTCTCCAAATTTTTGCCAATTTTCACCCTTTTCTGTACATATTTGCTAAGCTTTTCCGCGGAACCTCGGCGCGCGCCTGTTGGGATGCGGCACCTTCAGGGGTGTATTTGGCTAGGGCGTCAGGCTATTAAGGGTAAACCCCTATCTTCTACGGACAGCTATGGTGTAGGCATATTATAAGGCCGGTTCTGAAAGAACTCAAAATATTTATTTTGTTGCAATCACTGGGTCTTTTACACCCCTTCCTCCGGATCGCTACGGACCCCAAATTTGGGACCCATATTTGAAAAGCCACACACCAGGAGCTCGATAATATATGTATATTTGGTTTTGAAATTTTGTAATATATATAACTTTATAATACTCTAAATTATTTGGAATAGAAGGTAATATCGTTTGGCTGTAACAACAGCAAAAGGTAATTTGTTCACTTGTTTTAGAATTATTTTCGATTATGAACCCAATTTTAAGAGTGGATTCTTCGGACTCCAAACTAAAAATCAGAACATAAGGACCCAAAATGTCGTACCTTTTTGCTAAAAATTTGAATTTCAGTGAAAAATCCTGCTAATATTGCAGCTCAATTGCCGTATATATAACAAAGGTAAATTCATGGACTTATCCTCTTAGCATCCCTAAGATAGATAATCTCTAATATTACCACCTTAGTATTTATGCGCATGTGGTTTAGTGTTTAATAAATTATTATTAAAAAATCCTGTCAATATTACAGCTCAATTGCCGTATGTATAACCGAGGTAAATTCATGGACTTATCCTCTTAGCATCCCTAAAATAGATAATCTCTAATATTACCACCTTTTGTATTTATGCGCATGTGATTTAGTGTATGTATATATATGTATGTGTTTATTTGTCAAATAAAATTCTGTTTTTACGACGACTAATGGGTTTTTGTTCCAAAGCCTTATATTTCATATATACTTTCACCGGTTTGATGTCAAAAAGCATTAACATTTTATGTAATTATAAAAAAATGTTAACTTACGAAACTAATTATTTTCTCTTGGCATGTCAATTTTTATCACAATATTATTTGTGCAACAACGACTGTACGTTGCAATTTGACATAGCTGTCAAGAGCTGAGACATTGTTTTCGAATTTTTTTTCTTGATGGTTGCATTGATATCGATTTTTTGTTATGAAAATTGTGTACAAAATCGGGATTTAATACAAACAAAAATGAATTTAGATTGTACTGCGAGTTGCGTTGAACAAACTGTTGCCGCCACAATGAATCAAGCGACTCCGTGTCATCTTCCTTAGAGTCGCCCTTTCTATTAACTGTAGGTGCAATGTCGACGCCACTGTTACAGCTCGAATCCTTAAGGCTACACGCAAAATATAAAAATACGCGGCTAGATGCTTGCTACGCAACGAATCGAATTAGTCCACTAGTTGATACTGGTTAAAGTTGCCACATCCATGAAGTTGTTAATAATGGTTGCATATATACCATAAATGACCAAGGTTCGTCGGCATATGGAGGGTTCCGGGAGGGTTTAAAGTTGCCGTAGAGCAACCACATGCATGAAGTTGTTAATAATGGTTGCATATATACCATAAATGACCAAGGTTCGTCGGCATATGGTGGGTTCCGGGAGGGTTTAAAGTTGCCGTAGAGCAACCACATGCATGAAGTTGTTAATAATGGTTGCGTATATACCATAAATGACCAAGGTTCGTCGGCATATGGAGGGTTCCGGGAGAGTTGATGAGTTGTGCACGGCAAGCAGGCCGCCTTCTGTTCGATCGTAAGGTTAGGCAACCTCCATTATGGGTAGTTAGTGACATATATCAATTTTAAACCTCGGGCGTTGTCATACGACGACTGTACAAGTAGTTTATCTCTGACGTTGTCGTCCAGTCGGTAGACGAGGATCTATTTAATGTTTGTTTTGAAGATTGTTTTGAAACGAGCAAGTCTTAGTATTCAAAATACCAAATTTCGAGTTCGGCACTGTAGTTCGGGTTTGCGCTTCGCAACATATTTTCGGCACTTTTAATTTTTTTACATTTTTTATTATGTCAATGTAGCGAGGTCCCAAGACCCAGGGGGTGCCAATTTTATTGCCTGCTAATGGCCAAACCTATTACAAAAAATAGTATTCACACCTTACCGCCCGAATGTTTCAAGCGGATCCATGGTATTATTGTAGTGATCATGTTTGATATCCACCCAGAAACAATCGATTGAGTACTTTGTTGTACGCACAATATTGTGCAAGTATAGCATTAAAGTTGGTAGGGCTTTTATTTTGTAACGTTAACACGTATATATATTTTACAATTTCGAATGAGTTTATTTAATAAATAAATATCTTTTCTCGAGGATTGTAGGCAAGGTCCATTAGCCATATTAATCTAACGTGGTGGTCATAAACCGAACGGTCTCAGCGCAGCATCTAGTATATTTTTCCAAATGCCATTTGATATTGTCTCTGAACACATGTCTTTCGCTGATATTGAAATGGTTTAAAAAATTTCTATAAAATTTTAATAAAATTTCTATGCATCTAGTCTCCGAGTTATTATGGCGTTCAAATAGATAGGGAATTTCAGCTACGCAGATAAACATAGCGCGGTTTTGCGAAGAAGAATCCGATTTAAAAATCCATCAATTTTTCGTAAAACTGGACGTCAATGCGGATACGGATTTGAGAAAAAACTATAACTATCAGTTCTAGAATAAAGATTGAAAATTTAAACTTCATCGTTTTAATCAAAGTCGTCGTGTTTTGCTTTAGTGGAAACTACATACCTAATAGCTAATATCTCAAGAATGGTGTTATAGCATTAAGTATATCTTTAAATATAAGATTAATCAACTTTTATAGCGTTTTTAACAAATTTAAATTTTTGTGGCGGAAGTGAAATAGTCGTCCTATGATAAGCCTAAGTTTTAACGTTATTAGTCAAGATCGTTATATGAAATTTATAGTAAGCCCAAGCTTAACTCAAGGGCTGCCGCTCTTCAAAACTCCCGCACTAGGCTGTTTTTTTTTCTAACGATATATATAACATCCGGCCACTAAACGTGATATGGACCGTATTAAGTTTCATAACAGTTCCTTTAGGTAAGATATTAGACTTGTTCGTTGTTCGGAAAATATATATTGAAGCCCGTGATTAATGCCTTGGAAAGCTTTTTCAACTATATACCGCCAAAAACTCTGGAATGGGGAAATAGAAAGGGTTCAGAGCGCTGATAACTAATGAAATTTGGGACAACTCTTCGAATGACCAGCTTTTGACGATATAGGCGACGTGATTTAATGCTTGAATGTGGTATTTGGCTTGAAATTTCAGACATTTGGGTACACCCGTAGCTATAGCCACGCATTAATCCTTGTAATTTCTTCGCAGTTTTTAAGTTGAAAGTCCAGCCCATTCGTTTACTGACTGTCCAATGCCTTAAGAACATCTTTTTTCTTGCTTTCTAGTCTATCAGATCACTAATATCAATCAATGCTGAAATCCAATTTTGTCATTAGGTTGTTATTGAGCGGTGTCTCGTTGTGCCATGTTGGTGTTTGGATAAGAGTATCGAGCTAAAATAATTGAATAAAACCGTAACCCCACAATCAATACCACCCGACACCAAAGAATCCAAAAGAGATCGAGCAAAAACAAAACAAATGGCCAACTTTAGGACAATTTATCAAACTAGCCACCACGTCCTTTGTTTCTCCCAAAATCCAAAGAATAAAAAAACAAACCAACAACATATCAAAAAATACACCACGACAGCAAATATCCATTATAATATCAACAAAAAAACCAAATCCACAAACAATCAATACTACACGACAAGATATCCATTGGTGTTTGGAAAATATAGAGCAAAAAATAATAAAACCTAAAATGCCAACTTAGACAATTATCAAAATACCTAGCCACGACATGTGTAGAAGATATTGTTTGGATAAGAGTATCGAGCTAAAATAATTGAATAAAACCGTAAGAAATGGCCAACTTTAGGACAATTTATCAAAATACCTAGCCACCGTATCCTAATAACAAGCAAAAAAAAACAAGAAACCAACTAGAAGAAAACCAGCCACACACCAAAGAAAAAAGAATCCAGCAAAAAAAAAAAACCAAAAACCAACTAATATTACAAAACACCAGTTGACATTGGTTGTGCCAAAGATATCCATTGGTGTTTGGATAAGAGTATCGAGCTAAAATAATTGAATAAAACCGTAAGAAATGGCCAACTTTAGGACAATTTATCAAAATACCTAGCCACGACATTGGTTGTGCCAAAGATATCCATTGGTGTTTGGATAAGAGTATCGAGCTAAAATAATTGAATAAAACCGTAAGAAATGGCCAACTTTAGGACAATTTATCAAAATACCTAGCCACGACATTGGTTGTGCCAAAAATATCCAGTTCGAGCGATGTTAAAACTTCGTTTTAAGCATTTGATGATGGGAAAAATTAATACGATTTTGACTTAAAAATTAGCAATGTCATATTTTTTGTTTTATATTTGAGAATAAATTTTATATATTTACATTTTTAGTCATAACTTGTCTCGGTTTTAAAATTTTATTACTGCTGGATTATTATTAATATAATTACATTAATTCCTAAATCTGGTTTAACAACTTTCCAGATAATGGATATATTGCGGATATATAAATTATACTATAAAGCGGTATTTACAGAATTTTATTGGGAGGACAAGAAACGGGAATTAATATATATAGCATGAGCTATTATATACACCAGAGATGGAACCGGATTACCATATTTTGAATCAGTCTTCCGGTCTTTGTAATGATCTGGGACCCAATAACCCAGTCATACTAATGATGCGGTAACCCGATTATCCGGTGACGCTAGTGCCCATTGATAGGGTAATTTCCAAACCAGCCAATTAATATGTAAAAATTCTGCTAAATCACAGAAGAAACAGTCTTGAAGAACAGTTGAATATATGCTTGGCAAACCACTACTACAGATGATTACCACTGCGTTTTCGGTAGGGCCTTAGTACAGAGCTTTGCATACATACGGCTGTCCACGGACCAGAGGTGTGCATGTGCAACAATTTATGATCCCGTTTGTGCCCGGGGAAATTGGACCTTGCCCAGCGCCACTAGGCCCGTACCGGCGGACTCAGAGAGTTCTTTTAAGCTCGCGAAGACCGCAAATTATAAACCTATATCGAGGCATTAGAAGTTTATAATTATCGACTTTAAGCTATTATTTTCCATTTAGCATCGTAATAGTGAATTTGTTGACAGTAATATTTGCTGCCTAGGTTACACGACGAAGAAAGTGACCCTCTTTCATAACTCACTCCTTGCCCCTCAGCCTTAAAGGTTTCCTACATTAGGATACTGGGAAATTGGTCAAACCGCCGACTCAACAGATCGCTTTGTTTTCGGATGTATACCCGCTAACACATCCTTTTATATAGTGCCCACTAAACTAACCTTTTACGTGGCGCTCGCTAAAAGAAACGATCCATCTCTTTTACGCAGCGCTCAGTCACAGGAACGATGTAGTCATTTCGATGACCGCAGCTGCTGACTAATATAGAGGGCAAAAATCAGCTGAAATCAGCAATCAGAAGAAGTGTTTTCCCCAATCAAGTTTGAAATATTTGGTCTTTTCTGCCATCTGAAGGAGCTAGATATTTTTCTCTTAATGATTTTTTTAAAGTTTGGCTAAAGTTGATTTTACGCGTTTTCTGAGACTAGTGTTAGCTGACCTAACCAGGTCTTTGCCTCCTTTGATCGATCTATTGATTGCATTATTGTAGTTATATTTTGTTTGTTTTGGAATTAAATAAAAATAAATAAATATACGATAAAAAATTTGCATAACCCGTCTATCCGTTCATTAGACATAGTATTTTAATAGAGAAGAGATTTTAATGCAGTAACCAAGAAGCAGGATGATGTATCTTTAGCACAAAAATTTACAACCATCGGTTTCTAATTTCCCATCTTTTAAAGCGTGTCTTATTTGCGGTAGTATCTGTCGTAATAGGATAATTATTCCTGGGTAACGGCTGCCCTGGCCTACAACTTGCAAGAACATGTGGATGTGATAATTTTTGATTTCATGAACTATAGGTGATAGAACCAACTTTTTGGAGAATTAATGTTTGGTATTACCTAGGGTAAATGCAAAGGTAAAAATATAAAAAAATTACCTATTTTGGTGCTTGAGGAACTCACATTATTTAATGCTTAATTTAAGAACTTCATGTTCCCTCAGGAAAATATTGCCAAATTTTATCAATAAATTAAGGCATGTTTAAGGCTGCACATTTGCATGCGTAAACTATTTTTTTTTTTATATATATATATATATATATATATATATATATATATATAAATATATATATATATGTTTTATATATATATATATATATATATATATATATTTCTTGGCTATCATTCATGATTGCTGACCATTTATGGAAAAAACTCTGCTGCCTGAAGAATATAACAACTGCCAGTCATCTATCATCCCTTTGTTTCTATTGGCATCTTACTACTTCTTCGTTCCAACTTACTCTAAAACTTAAACGAACGAACCAACGAACTCTAAAATTCGCCGGCTATAAACGTTACTGCATTTTAGCAAAAATATCAAATGTTAATAAATATAAGCAAAAAATTCAATAAATTATTCACAATTCACTATTATCTTTAGTTAGTTACCTCTTGAAAACAATTGAATTCTTCCTGGCTTAATTTTTACAGCTACATGTCATTGCGTAGCGTTGTGAAATTTTTGTGACACTTTGAATCTCTAATCTCACGATCTTAGCACAATATGTTATATAAGTACTGTTACATGTATTATGTTTGTATCTCTATACTGGACAATACAAACATTACTAGATGCTAAATTCTATATAATAATACTGCATTACGTGAACCATTGTGTTAGTTTTATGTGAATTTATCTACTGTGAGAATTATTTTACTATAATAACAAGTCCAAGACATTACCTGGAATAACAGTGCTCAAAAAACCTAGAAAAAAACTTCTTTGACAAATCCCCCCTCAAAATATACTCTCATGGAGTATTTCCACCCCAATGCAGGCTGCGGGGGGGGGGGGGAGATTGTCCATGAGATTTAAATAATATAAAAATGTGCGTATTTGTATGTATACTATATGGTGTATTAGTGTTTATACGAATGTCTATTGATTACATTTATGTTATTCCACATTTTACGATAGGATTTGAGATACGAACTACAATCACACGTTTGTTTCGATAATAATTGGTATCCTTTAATGCCCGATAATACAACACCATAACATCGAAAATAGAAACAATCTTTGGCGTGAAATTGGGCTTATTTTCACAATTTCATTGAGTTATTAATTTTTGGAACAATTTCTTAAGTTTGTCCAACTTGTGGGCAGTTTTGTGATATATAATTTACAATATACATATATATATGATATTTTTGAGTGAACATGTTTTTATATTATAAAATATTTATTATTTCAACTACGTCTTTACAATGAAATTATGTGTAATAATAGCTGAATAATATTTATATTAGAAACAGATAAGGACAAAAATGATGTCAGTCCATTTAAGAGTAATAATACCTAATTTAGAAAAATAATAACACTTGTAGAAAAGGCAGAAACAGCTAATTTTTACTCGTTTTACTGTGGAACTCGTACTGATAGTTTTGTTTCACTTGCTTGACACAGGACAGTAGCTATTTCGCAACCAAAACAATACGAAGAAGTACCAAACAGCTGATAGATAATAGCTAACTGTAAATGTATTCAAGGATAATTCACGGGCGGGTGGTGGTTGACAAACACGAAATCATCTGGATTACCCTCTTAAGTCCGCGAAACGTTCGTGGATTTAAGTTTATCATTAAGGCAATGATTCTATCTAAAACCCTGTTTCGGTTGACGGGCAGAGATTCGCGCCCCACTAGACATGAAAAAAATTTGGGATCAACCGGTGCCCGAACTGACACCCCGTCAGCACTATGATCACTACAGCCCGAGCCCCACTACTACCGCTATGTTGCGAAAGTAGAAGTTATCAATATCATAAATGCCTAATGGCCATCGGCTTAGAGAGGTAAACGGTCTCGGCGAGGGAAGGGGCGGTAGTGGTGGGATAGGATCGGGGTTCTAACCGACGAGTATCCCCTGCTCTCCAACTTTTCGTTGTAATTTTGCTCATTTGCCCAGTTTTGCCTTAACATTTTTATAGGGTTTTTAATGCTTGCGTAAATTTAAGCTGCGCCCCTTACCATCCTATTTTGTCAAAAGCAATTGCCATTCAGTTGTTCAGCTGAACACAGATTTCATTTTTGCATTAAAGAACAGAAATTAGTCCGTGTCATATTTCATACATTATAATTTGAAAATGTTCGCGAACACATTGTTTTAAAGTACAGCGACCGAATTGCATTCGCAAATGGCTTTATGGAACAGGAAAATGCCGAAATCGGATACGGCTATTGAAATCCGAATTTTGTTCTCTAACAAAGTTTTGCACATGGTGTCAAAAGAGAATGGTTGGACGCGCATCTTAAGTTTACTCTTGCATAAGATTTTCCGGTCACAGGGTGTGTGTGCGCAGTTTTAGGGCTTAAAAAGAAAAGGATGGTACCCCATACGTTACGGACTCCTATGAATACGCATATCTATATATATAAACATATTTGTAAACATTTAGTTAGCATGTACTCTATTAGACAAATATATATTCCGTTCAGTTTCCGACAAATAAAAACACAATTACTTCTCTAGCATGAGCTTATTAGGAAAAACCAAGATTTGAGTAAATACAGATATTATTTACACAACTAAGCTATCACTATAATATTAGAGAAAAAGAAAAACAGTTGTTAGTTGTGTTAAACCAATCGAAGAAATTTCAAATTGAAACTGTTTGAAAATGAAACTAATTTTGGTTGTGTCAACGAATAATACAGCGAAACTGAGCGAACTGATCGTTGCAAACACAATTTCGATCGAATGAAATTGGGTGTTTGTTTCCTAAAATAGAGCACAATTTCTTGTTTGTTGTTTTTTTGTTTTTCTTTTGGAAAAATACCTCCCCACCCCGACTGCATAAATACTATATTATCTAAATAGCTCTATTAACTAACTAAAGCGAGGAAAACCAATTTGTGTGGTAAGCAACGACCGGACGAAATGTTTTGCAGAAAAGAAGAGATAAAATGCCGACCGTTCGACATGGGTTGCTAAACTCCATGCATAGTTCAAAACCATAGGCGCAAATCTCGGTGGGTTGAAGTCGATGCGTCCGCCAAAACATCTGGTAATCTGGGACCAAAACACCGTCGGTGTAATGTACCCTAAGGTGAAAGTCTAGGTTAACTTTACTTGCCAAGCAACTCGCATCTCCACAATTTCTTGCACCCCCGCCCCGAACTTTAGAAGCAATCTGCGCCACGGTCCAAAACGAAAACCCGATATATTGCCTTATTTTTTTTGGTTTACAGTGAAGCTTTGTGAAGAACTATGTAACTATCTGTGGTATATACGTTTTTGTAATGAATATATATTGAGGATTACAGCTTAATATTATATTCTTATTTTATGTTTATATATATATATCTATGGTTCTTTGAATGTATGTTATATTTATATACATTTATACTAAGCAACATTTATAATAATAGTAATAAAATAACAACTAGTAAAATTGTAAGCGAGCATAAAACGAAGCGATCGTCGTTTCATCTGTACCGATATCATTATGTGCAATTACCTGTAGCAAACTTTGTGTTCGATATATAATAGAACATGTGGAACCCATGTTAAAAATACTGATATCTTAAGAGTTATAAGGAAAACAGCTCATTCTTTGTGTTAGAAAATTTATTATAGCTTATCGGAAGGCGCAAACAACAACAACTAACCGAATACGAATGATGAAATTATTTCGATAAACCTGGTTCGCCGATAGTCGACCTTAAACCGCTTGAAAACCCCTGAAAAGATGTGATACAGTCACGTTGGATACTAGATCACCACACTTCTGAATTCTATACTGAAGTTTTTTGTTTTTGATGTAGAAAATTGCAATGAATCGTCGTTAAGTTGAAGGATTTTGCAACAGAAATACATCATTTTATTATTTTTTTCAAATCATAATATTTCTTGTGTAAATTTTTGGTACAAAACGCAACACATTGAAAAGCAACACATATTGTCTAGAATTTAACGAAGTTCTGGTTCAGAAAAGGGAAATTTTTGAGAAGGTTTCTGCTCGGCTTTCAGTAGTAAAATAGCAGCGTGTCGGATAATTGGATTTAGTACACATATTCTTTAAAATTTAGCGAAGCGTTTGCTCAGGAAGGAGAAGTTTTTGAGAAGGTTTCTGCTTGGCTTTCAGCAGTAAAATAGCAGCGTGTCGGATAGTTGGATTTAGTACATATATCCTCTAAAATTTCGCGAAACTCTGGTTCACATCGAGGAAATTTTTGATAAGGTTTATGCTTGACTTTCAGTAATAAAATACCAACGTGTCAAATAGTTAAATTTAATTTTGCTATAAAAATTAGCTGTTTTCAGATTGTTGTCCTGATATGTGTGGTTTACACACGCATTTCCGGGTTCTTTGTATGAAATAAGGTCCCGCTATGACACAATAACTCGAAATGGGTAAATCCCGCTAGGCACACAACCCTATTTTTGCGTTCAAAACGTTATCCCTGGCCTAAAATGTGCTGCCTAATATATACGCTCTGAACGTATGGCTTTTTAAAAAACCAGTTAGGAAATTTTAGTGGTCGGTTTTGGTTGATAAATAGTTAGAAATCCAGATCGATTAATAGTCGGTCGAACGTCAGACAACAGTGAAGTATACAAGTTAAATACGATTTCGAACGCCGCTGCCTGGTCAACAGATAAAAATGTAACAAAGGATTTATATTGCTTTGCTCGTCCTGTTCAAAACTGTATTTAATTCGTCGAAATACGGTTTAAGAATGTATAAAATATAACAAAAACACTAGTCGTTCCCCTGTAATGACGATAACTATAATTGGTTTCTAGGCGTTTACACAATTTAAAAAGCCTCAAGCTTAATCCTCTCGACGAACGCAACCATACAGCCATCTAGTTTTTAAAACTCTGTTATATATATATACTAAACAAAATTCTCAGCAACATTCGTCAAAAAAATTTCATTAAAGAACTAAAAAATTCATAAAAAAAATTCAATACAAAATAATGAAATAAAAAATTCATAAAATAATCATGCGGAAAGTTTGTCCAAACATTCCTCAAACCCCCCGTACCCCCCTATCAAATAAACATTTGAATTTGAGACAATATATAATAAATGGGTTTTACCTACTATTTTTGGCGGATGTGAAAGCTAAGAAAGGAGTGTTCAAACAACTATCGCTTATTGTCTTCGAAAAATACCGTTTATACATGCTCTCTATTTTCGTTTCTTTTGCTTTTATGTTTCCCCAAATTTTTTCAAAAAACTCACTAGTTTAATTTCTATATTCTTTTTCATTCTACGTAAATTTCCGAAAAATGAAATTTTTTTAAATTTTGCAGAAAAGCAAGTTTCACCGGCGTTTTCAAATTTATTGTAGAAAGTAGCTCGACAAGCCAAAATTTCCTGGGAACCAACAAAATTTCAAAGCTTTAGCTATTGAATAGGAAGCGGTGAAACAGCTGTATTTTTATGCTATGGAGAAATTATTTTGTTCTAATAATTATTAAAGTGTAAATTCGTGTGTATAAATAAATAGTAAGTTATTGAAAAGCTAGTTGTAAGCCGTCAGCGTGGCTGACAGCGTGATTCAGTCATTAAAAATTTTAAGATTTTACGTTTTGATTCTACAATAGATTATATATAGCAATAACTATAATTGCTTGATGATCGTTAATTTTCATTGTTGAGAACAATTTTCTATTAGATTTTATTAATTTTTTTATGTTTTATGTCAAAATTATATAGTTTTTCAAATATACTTTGAGAAACAAACCAAGGCAAAATATTGATTTGAAATTAAATGTGTATATTGCAGCTAAGTTTGAATACATTTTATTTATTAGTTGTAACTTTCACATTTATAATTTGCTTGCAAATATTCTGGAATTTGAATGTTTGAAAAAATATTAAGTTAAAATTCTAAAGCTTTACTTGATATTGGAAGTGGAACAATTGTTGATTTAAATGGTGGTATAAATGAGCTACCAACCAGAGGAAAACATCATAGAAAATCCGTCCAAACTAAGCAACCCTGAGAAACGCAAATAAATGTAAGCCATGCCGTTCTAGATATACTTAGCCTTAATCAAGGCTTAAGTATTTATATGAGCCATATACTAAGCTTTAGCCTAAGTAGAGTCTGACATCTTCTGAACCCACCACTCTAAGCTGCTAATGTCCTTAAAATTACTTGGGCCAAAAATCTGCTAAATCTTAGTAGACATTTTGTGCTGTTAAAGCTGAAATTTATATCTGCATCGTTTATATTTTGTTGGTTCAAAATGAGTACTAGATGCTACGCTGTGACCGTTGGGTTGAAAGTCTCAGTTTAATTGGAAAAATGTTACAATCAAAACTACTTGGACATAGCTAAGTAAAGTTAGTAAATGGGCTAAACCCAATAAATATAGACTAACGTAGGCTTCTTTCTAGCCTGCGTCACTAAAGCTTCAATTTTGGACAATTTTGTATACGTAATTATAGTGCTTCTGTCAAACACATCCAACTGACGTAGCAGCGGCGAGCGAATTAATGCTTGGTGTGACGTGTGGTTTTCAACCCAACGGTTATAAGAATTTTGGTACACAAAATGTTTGCAGACCCTATTGTAAAGCAATATGGATAGAGTCGTTTATTATTGTGGACGGGCTTACGGCAAAGGTCACATAAACTACTAGACCCCTAAAAACTGCAGAAGTCTTTGTGCATTACAGACAGAGTGATATTACATAGGACCCTTGATAGTGGGAAACACTAGTTATCACTTATTGGAAATTTCATATTTATTGTACCTTTCCTAAGCCATATTAGCCCACCTAAGGTTGCACCTTTTCTAAGCTTTAGGGAAAGTTTGGCAATTATGAGCAGAATTACAAAAAATTTTTATGGAAAATTGGGAAAATTACGGGGAAAACATGGAGAGATGGTTAAAATTTTTAGTTATCCCGCACAGCCCAGACCACCAAGTTCATCTAACTCCCTTCCCAAACCCGATGGAACTTTGCTTTGTATATACCCTTAGAAAATTTGTGTTTACAAGTCTGATTAACCCTGTGAAATTTTATTGTAATTTAGCTTGAGTTTAAGAATTATTGTTTGCTTGCACAAAAGTTCGCTCTACAATAATATATAATAAGAAATACATATCAGTATTTTTATTATATATTTATATATTTTTATTATATATTATATAAATATATATATATCATTATATATTTAACTTAATTATTTATTTGTTTATTTATGAACTCGTTTATAAATTCATATAATAAAATTATATGTTTATTTATATGATCTCTATGATTTTATTAGATGTCTGTATTTTAATTGTGTATGTTTGTACTGCACTTGAAGAACCACAATATTTGTCTTTGAAAGATGTTGCTAATAAAGTAAGAACGGCATATAAACAATAAAAACAAACAATCACAGACGGCGAGCCGAGAAGGCGGTTTTAGTTAGAACGAAAGTTGATCATAATAATAACTATAATTGTCTGTGGCTAAATGTTTGGTTAATATAACACAGTTCTCGGGGGTTTCGGCAGTGCAATACTCAAAAGTAGGAGACGACACTAAAGGCGTGTTCACACGCTCAAACTTTTTGCTCAAATTTTGATCAAACTTTGATGGTGATTTTTAAATGAAAATTGCGATATTTCAAAATTTGAGATCAAAATTTGAGCAAAAAGTTAGAGCGTGTTTAAAAAGCATTGCCGAAGCCATCTTAAAATCGGCCTTTTTATGAACAAGTAGAGTGAGCGTCCATTCGGCCATCATTTTGATACGTCTATGTTAATGTCCACGCTTGAGGTGATGGTTATTCGTTGTTATAAAGGCAGTTGTAGTAAGGATTGCTTTTTTCTGGTTTAATATTTGTTGCAACAAATAATTTTAGGCGTATTATAGGATTTGCACTTGAATTGTATTAACAGATAAATTTTGAATTAAACATAGTTTTAATTATCGCTTTAGCTTTTATTTCTGTGTAACAATTTTGGGCCGGGTTAGCTTTAATGGATCTATTAATGTGTATCGCCGAATTAAAAAACGCCAAATTAAAAAAACCTTTTAATGCCGAATTAGAAAACGTGTTTCGCACAATGCTTGCCACAATCTCAAGCTAGCGCCAACAATTTAACCCGAATTTTATTAAATATATGACTGCAAGCAGCAGCGAACGCAAAGGATATGAGCTAATGGCTATAAAGGAGCCGCTACTCGTTTCTTTAACGAATTCCGCAAACACAATGACTAACAAAGTACTTGCTGGCTTAAATTTTGATCAAAATTTGAAGGCATCTTTTTTGCGTTCTTTCTAAGTTTGAACTTATGAACACTGTTCAAACGTTTCAAGGATATTCTAAAAAAGCCAATAATCGACAAGATGTATTGCCTGAAAAAAGTGTGAGTTTAAATATCGCATATATACTTTAAAAATTCCCCAAAATTATCAAAATTTGAGCTAAAAGTTTGAGCGTGCGAACACACTTTTACGCAATATGCGAACAACCCAGTTTACACAATGCTTCGGAATGTTGAAAGGCGAAGGCGACACCTTTTGTCACGAAAGGGATGAACTTAGGGAAGAGCCATAGCGTGTTTCGCCGTAGCATTAAGTACATCGGTATCAATATATTTTTTGTAGTCATTAATATTAGACAAATATTTTTGTTTATTATGTCTACTGCCAAAGGCGCAGTATGATGCTCAAAAGTGGGAACTGCCACCGGAAAAGTGGAGAGGACGCCTTACATTGGCCTTTCTTTCGCGAAAAGTGAGGGTTCACCACCCTCTCGCGTGCTGCACCCCTGTTTACCGCTATAATGCAACAGAGAATATCACGCATAAATTTTTGTTGAATCCCTGTTAAGAATATGTCTTATCAGGGGCGTCACCAAAATATTTCATCTGGTGGGAGGAAGGCACTCACTCATTGTGGGGTTAGCTCAACATAGTCATCTGAGATACCATGTTTTAAAAAAATTTTGTTGCTGTTGTAAACTCAATATCAAACTAAGGAAAAGGGGGCACGGCCCCCAGTGCCCTCAGTGGTAACGCCGCTGTGGCTTAATATAGAAATTTTCCGAATTATTATCAGAAAAAACACTTAAATACAGTTTATCATAATGTACCTTTGCCATACTTTTAAATTTTTTAACATTTTTATAAATTGACAATAAGTATTTCATTTTATTTTACCTAATCGAAGTTTATTCTTATGTGCAATTATATTCTTTACACCTTTCATATACCATTAAATATGCTATTCGGGTACTTTCTAGCTATAAAAAGTAATTCATTTATAGTTTGGTTCAATCGTAGTGTTTGCTGACAAGCCTGCCTGATCAATTTTCCAGAGCTTTTGTCCTGGAGTTTGGATGTCTCCCAAAGATTTTTAGTAAATATCCAAGTAATTATGCAGTACTTGCTCGTAATAGCTATTTGGTCCCGCAAACTAGGTTTTGAGTTAGCAAGCGAAGTAATATTCCATAAGTCCATAGCTTTTTCAACGGTATA
>JASANE010021545.1:0-11464 GCA_030248225.1 Trileptium ribeirensis
ACGAGTGTGCTGGTTCTTTCTTCCTCGCAAAATTTCGAACTCTGCCTTGTTTTATTTACCTGGATAAATTTTTCCAAATATATTTATTGCTGACTTCCTCTAATTGGAGGGCTTTAAATGTTTTGTTGCATTTTCGGTTAGACCATGTAAGAAACGAGTGTGCTGGTTCTTTCTACCTCGCAAAATTTCGAACTCTGCCTTGTTTTATTTACCTTGATAAATTTTTCCATCACGCCCGTGAAGCACCGCTTCATCACACAAAATGAACTATATTCTATTGTAAAATGCTATTCCGACCCTAATATCGATAAGCATGTAAAATTTCATGCTCAGTTAATTTTATTGAGGCTATACGCCGTGCGTCCGTGTATATATTTGTTGGAACAAAACATACTGAAAACTCAAAAAGGCTCTGACGTGAATTGAACCCCTAGCCTCTGGGTTGGTGGGACGAGAGGGCACGCTAGACGCCTTGGCCTTGGGTCATTTGAATGACATCCAATTTCGAATTTAATTAATTTTTTTAACAACGCTTAATGATATTTGTTATAAATTATAAAAGTCCCTGCCCATTTATCACGGTAATTAATCACTTAAAATAATTTAGCTTCATATCCATGCTATCTGGGAGACTTCGAAGAAACCTTGTGTGATTTAATATGTATTATTACCTGGGGTAAACCCAACGGTTAATAATGTTGTAAATAGTTAACACTAAATCCCTACCATTGCCGAATCCAGGTGTGTTATTGCTAAATAAATACACAAAATTTGATGGCGTATAATCCACTTAAACGATTTATTATTAGTTAATTTTCTAACTTAGTATTTCTCGTGTTCTACTTAACAAGCTTTTTTGTCAAAGCAACATATTTTTTACTGCGGTTGTTTTCAATGTCTACTATTTAGCGATTGTTGTTTTAATCAAGTAGCTTAACGTTTTACAAACTGGACTTGATTTAAGCAGTGGCTGTATGTAGATATGCTAGCTCAGATCGAGCCACGCTCATACTCTCATAGCAAAGTGTAACTGGATTTTTACAACCAGAACCAGACTTGGATCATCGCAAACGTAGAGTGGATCCCTCGTTAGGTGAGTGAAAATAGTTTTGTGATAGTATGAGATAGCTCAATTTTTAATCAGTTGCCTTTTTTGTTAAAATTTTGTCTTTTATTTCAAGCTTTTTTACCATTAATCAATATACGCATTTCTATTTAACTCTCAAGGTTCTCAAGCGGACAATTGGCTCAGCTCGCCGAAAGCCCGCACATTCGCCAGCTGCCGGAGCAGCATCGATTGGTCCAACTCAGACTTTTACGATGAACCCTACAGCGACTAATACTGGCGTTCCAGGCGTTCTCGGTGGTATTTATAGCACCGAGGCAGCCGACCCTACAAGTGATCCGCATGCTCCATTTCTACGCGGTGGCGCCGAATGTAACTGCGATGCCGGTGACACAAATCCACTCGGACCGGGCGGCGGTCTATCAGGACCGGGCACTATGGTACCTGGATTCGGCCCTCCAGGAGGTCTCCGACAACGCTCAAGCACAACTCAGCCGATTATCATCGGAGGCGGTAGTACTGTACATCCACGCGGATCGACTACTAGTATAGTGGGCATGAGTAGCATGTCAGGTGGACTAGCACCTATCGGTGGAGCAATTCCGCCTCCACCTCCTCCGATGATTATTCACCATAATCGTCGAAGCATCGGTAGTACAAAACGCGGTGGACGCCATCACAAACGTGGTGGTCGTCGCGGTCAAGATTTTCAATGGATGAACCCGAGTGCCATTGATAAATATTCACGGGCCCTGTTTCCTATCTTTTTTATTATTTTCAATGCTCTCTACTGGAGTATTTATTACAATATTAGTCGGTCACAAGCCGATCATATACCGGACGATGTTTGAACGGGGAACCGATTGAGTTTACAATTATTGTCCTTTGACAATGCTAATGCTTGGAATATTACCACTGATTTAGACGAGCTATGTCAGCAGTATGATGGTGGGAAAGCTGCAGGAAATACATTGAATTTTAATATCTCAGATCAGACGAACAGAAGATTTCTCACCAGCTATTAATATAACAGTTGACTTCACTCTATGTTAATAGCAGCAGTAACTACTATTAAACGAAATTGATTTATCTGAACGTCATCTTGACAATGTTCGTTGATTACAAAGTAGTTATTTACGGGAAAATAGTCATCATAATAGGGTAATCTACGTGAGAATCTTTTTTGGCGTTGAAATATGCAACAATATCAATGGTTACTCCATAATGGCCCAAATAATGCCGACACGTCATAAGTAGTGGTAATATATATTTTATTGTTGGTTCCGAAATTAATAAATTCGAACATTACTCTACACTATAAATAACAATAACAATCATGTAAAATCCGGTTTAAGCAACATGGAAGTGACTCGAAAAACTAAGCTTCACTTAGAAGAAAGAGACTCACTGTTTTGCCAGAGCGACTATAAAGTGATGATAACTATCAGGTGGTGCCTACTTGAACATCGACAATTTACGGCACAGCCAGGGTATTGCGATTAATATACGTCTGACAACGATGAGGAAGTATATTAATACAAGATGGTAACTGGCACAATAGTTCTTGATGATCATCGATAATAATTGTTGTAAAAGACTTAAACAAAACGGGGTAATTGGTCAATATATGGATCTACAAATGATAAAATGTATAGATTTGTAAAGTAACGTTTACTAGAGTTTTAATATTCAACAAACGGTCAAGATATGCGCATTAGATATCGGATATCTCATATCTCATACTCATATCTTGGCTGTTTGTCGCTACAGCCCAAGAATGTAAAAGGAAAGAGTTCAACACTTCCCAGCAATCTAATATTTACCCGTGCTTGCTGACACATTATCCAGTTTACACCCTTTTTTCTTGGGGGTCAGCATACACAGAGCACAGACTCCCGGCCCCTGTTTTGTGGAGGGTTGATCTCACGCTCAGTCGTTTTGTGGAGAGTATGTTAGGCGCCCCAAGTTTAGAGGCGGTGTCGAGTAGATAACTCTTATCAATTCAATCAACAGCACCTGTAAACTAAGTGTCTGACTTACTCCCACAAAACGAGGATGGGTCCGAGATACCCCGCACAAAAGCAAAGCTTTCTAAGACTGGAAATCACCTGCGTGATGAAACACGGGTTTATGCTAGAGCGTTGTGCAGTATCATACACTATATGCACCCCTGCTAAACTAATATATAGCATAGATCAGGTATAGAGATACAATAAAAGCTTCATACTATCATTTTCATTAATGTTCAATCACAATCCGAGGAGACAAAAAGCAGCAGCACAGGCAACTAGGTTTTAGTCTTTCTGCAAACTGGTGCATCCATTCCTTTCTAATCAGGGCAAAATTCATTGTTATGACGGAGATTATAATAGACACAATCGAAGAATGTTGTCTGCAAAATTGTTCTGAGCAACATCTAGTTAAACTGCTCAAAGTTTTAGCAAATTGCTCTGCCTAAAGTTTCAAAAACTTTAATATCATATAATCGTTAAAATGTGATAGTTTGGGGTAAAATATACGTAGCTAAATAATTGTTGAAGCAATAAATCAATAGCATTCATATGCTCATAATTATCAATTCCGAGCGGACAAATATAATAGGGACCTGATCGCGAAGTAATTCCTCTTGCTGTACCTTTCATACAATTTAGAGACCCATACAGTATCGAGGCGTAATTAAAAAGATACTCGTGGGAATTTCCTGAGTTCCACTATCCAACTAAACTTGAGTCCCAAATTTTAATAATAGTAGAAAATGGCAGGTTGTTGAAAAGACTTCACGATTTATAGGAGATATTACTGAATTATATTATACTTTTATGACTGTTTTCTTCAAAATAAAAGAGTTATATATTTTTATTTTTGAAAGTATTTCAAAAGTTCACAGGATATTGCGAAGTTTGTGGATGTTGATCTCCCGTTTCGCGGAATTCCTTGTCATAGTTGTGGAACCACGAACTAAGAAGCAATATCACTTACGACATGGAAGCATTTTTATCTTACAAATAATCTCGTACCTAATTTGTGGCTCGGTAAGGTGTGAATCAGCCAGGGTTAGTATGTCTATATTGCTCAGCAAGTTTCCGAAAGAGGCTTTTGGTACGCTATTTCATGATTGTGAGATATGCATCGATAACGCTTGCCTATGGCAACTATGTTCTATGTACAATATTTATCATAGTTGTCGAAGGCCGTCGGTTTAGGGACGGAAGTCATCAGGGGGTGTGGTCCTCAAATAGGTAGGGGGTAGACTTTCCCGAAGCCATTTTGTCAATTTTGCCCCAATTTTTGCAAAAATTTATCGCCGCGGACCCTTCAGGGGGCGATGTAACCTCAAACATCCCTATCGACACCTATAATATATATACATAAATATTTGTACAATACATTGAGAATATCACTTCTTTTATGAATAGGATGGTTTTAACACGATTTCTTTTAAAAGGATAATGGTATTCCGTGGAAGCAGTTCGGTGTCCGGTCGGGTTCGAAAGTTTATTCAACTACAAATCAAAAAGCATTGTCATAATTTGCCATTGGACGGTAAGTAAAGTATCTTTGTGATTTGTAGTTTGTACAATTATAATTATTATTATTGCTAAACTTAAATATTGTCGTTTTTTTCTGTATTAATAGCATAGCTGTTTTCCGGCTAGTTTAGAACTTCAAGCTTTGATGGCCTTTTCTTTCTCTTTATGCCTTTAGTAGTGTTATTGCTAAACCATAATTGCATGATTTTCGCTCCTATATTGTCTATTATAAAATATCTGACGTGTCTATTTAGCTTGTGTTGTAGAGATAATCAGTCTTTGATAATGTACGAAAATTGAGTATATATAAGCAAATGCCGGAAACAAATTTGAAACTTTTTCAGTTGATAAAAATAGATAAGATGTGTGTGATGTAATGCCGACCTCTTTGGAAAACAGAAGCACCAGTGCTAATTTGTACGGAGCACACATTTTTATAGAATTCTCTCAGATGACTGGATTGGGCCATATGCTTTTTCAGTCAATGTTGAAATTTTTATATATTTATATTTTTTTACTATAACGGCATAGCAACACAATAGAAACGACTTAACACCTATTAGGTAGCGAGCAAATGTAAAGAATTTTCCCATTATTGTTAGAAAGATGAGTATATATATGCTACGCTAATATACTAATCCATTTATGGAAGGTCAATATCAAAGCTTTGTTTTTAGGAAATTACTTAAATTTATAAAATTTAAGCGTCTTTTGAAAGACTTTGAAGAGCTGGCGATAATAACTGGTAGATCGTAAACCATCAGAGGGAAGACTGTTCCATGTCTTAACCCTTTCATGCCCGAATTAATTTGAGTATCGTGGAATGTTTGACAAACTCAAGCCTGCGCCAGGGATCGAACCCGAAACGTACGATTGAAACTTGTGTACACAAACCACTGAGCTATCTGAGAGCTGTTGCTCGGTTCCTTAAGGAACCTCACAATGCGAGCGAACAACAACGCACGTTCAAACGTACGATATACGACAAACGCAGTAAACACAACGAGTCGCAATGTGCGTTTGGTCCATTTGGACCTTACGGGCATGAGAGGGTTAATGGAAATTATATGAATGTTCTCGATAAATGTTACCTCTAGAATCAGTGTGTATTTGTGGGATTTCTCTCGGCTGCTGCCACTATTAACAAATAGGGTATCATACATTAACGTTTTTTATACAATGGCAATTTGTTCAATCCTAAACTACTATTACACAAATTTTTAGTTTCGGAAAAAATTTCTTGTCAGGTGAAGTATGTCACAGCGGTATTAAAGCTATATTGAAATGAGCTACAAGACATACTTCACCTGACAAGAAATTTTTTCAGAAACTAAAAATTTGTGTAATAGTAGTTTGGTAAAAAATTTCTTGTCAGGTGAAGTATGTCACAGCGGTATTAAAGCTATATTGAAATGAGCTACAAGACATACTTCACCTGACAAGAAATTTTTTCAGAAACTAAAAATTTGTGTAATAGTAGTTTGGGAAAAAATTTCTTGTCAGGTGAAGTATGTCACAGCGGTATTAAAGCTATATTAAAATGAGCTACAAGACATACTTCTGCTGTTGATAACGGTATAATAGACAGTTCCCTCGGCAGCAATGAACACCCCAAGTCACAGAATTTGTTTAAAAAGCTATAGTAACATGAGGAAGATTTTAAATAACGAGTTTTTTATTGACGAAAAACTTAGCACTGTCGTAAACTTAATCATCGTGATAATAAACTTTAGACCTAAGTTCTCTAATACTGTCGGTAGGCTTCGCTGAAATAACATAAATTTTAAGGTTATCTGCTTCATGTGCCATACCACATAATCAAACTATATATGTCATACAAACTAAATTTCTGAGGTCCCACGGGGAGGCAGCAGGTTCCGCGGGTAGGGGAAGCCGAGGCTTACGGCTTACCCAGGACAGGTCAGCTGGTCTGTTGGGTCTTTCGGCGCCGCGGGGAGGAAGGGAAGGAGGGACGTTGTCGGTGGTTCGCTCCGAAAGCGTCCGCACCAAAGAGAGGGGGTGACTCCTCCCTACCCTGACTCACTCCCCGTGACCATGTATGATCTGTTCTATGTGCATTATAGCAAGAGTTAAATATTAGAGTCGCATGATAAACTGTAGAACATTTTATACAGCTTTCAAATAGAATTGCCGGGATCATGAATTTATTGAACAAAACGGATCATAAATTTATTGTTTCAGAAACGAATGTCGCTGCGTTTCGCTCGCATCGGTACTAGCACTACTAGCTCTGGTACAGCCGTCAACAGTAGAGCAACACTAACGTCAATGATGAATCCAACAACAATAACTACTCCACCAGCTTACAACAATAATACTATTGGTCGTGACAGTGTGTGTATCGACAGTTCAGGTGCAACACAGTGTCTACTAACACCGCCGGAATGCATTTGTGACTCGACATTGGCCGCTGAATTTATGGAGACCCATCATCCGAGCAGTGGTGGATTTCTCGAACAATCACCACCATGCCTCCAGCGTGATCCTCTTACCACAACTCCGTATCAGCAACAGCAACTACCATCTCAGCAACACTTTGGACCATCCTCGTCCATGTCACAACAACAACAGCTCCTATTTCAATTTCAGCAGTTTACAACAGGAACACCGTCGAACTTTGCCAACGCACCAGGTGGACTACCGCCAATCCGTATTGTTAAACAACACGGATCCGTCAAACATTCACGAAACAAAACGAATCCGCTTAACAGCTCCAGTAGTGGTGGCCGTATTGGCGGAGCATATGGAGCAGGAGCACAAAACCGTCGGCGTAGAGCATCGTTTGTTACCCGAAATATTAACCTAATGAATCCGGGAGCCATCGATAAATATTCACGTGTTATTTTTCCAGTTATTTTTGCCGTTTTTAATGCCATCTATTGGAGTGTTTATATGCACATTAGTCGATCGGTTGCCAATGTCGCTGATGCACCGTTTAGTGACGAATGAAATCGAGCTAATTATTATGGTCCGACAAAATCGTGCCATGCACGTAATGTTATGGCTATGCCAACTAACCTATCGGTATCGTACATTAGTAACTCACGCTGAAGCTGAGGCACCGTTTTGCGATGAATGGAAGAATTAAAATTGCGAAGAGACAAACGAAATAACATAATATGTCATTAATGGTACGAGGGCTTATGGTTGCACCACCGCAGCCATACATTATACGAGCGGAAGCTAATGTTTCTGAAGCACTGACGGCTAAAGGTGTAATGATTGTAGCCGTGCGGTTTGACCAACGTGGTTGCGTATTGTGTCGTTAGCTTGACGATACGAGGGCCTATGATTGTACCACCACAGCCATGAGCGGAAGCTAATGTTTCTGATGAACTGACGGCTAGAGGTGTAACGATTGTAGCCGTGCGGTTTGACGAACTTGGTTGCGTATTGTGTCATTTTCATGACGACAGATCTTCACAGTCACGGTGCAATAAATGTATCGGAAAATTACAACGTTCCCTTTGATATCAACTTGAATAAATTTTAATGTGTACCGCAAAAGCCGCTGCCAAATAAACTGTACATATATCAAACTCCCCTGCTTTAAAAAACAAATTGGAATGTTGAGGCAGGCCTGTGGGCGTACCTTTCAACCACGATTGAAACCGCTGGGCATAATTTTATTGAAAAATTGGCCCTAGTAACCCTGAAGGGCGGAATAAAATGCAGGCCATGCCTTTCTCGACATACTAAGCCTAAGCTAATGTCTTTATATGAGTCGGGGGGGGGGGCGGGGGCTGCCGCGCCCCGCTCTGAGCTGTTCTTTTTTCTAACGTTATAACGTACCGCCCCTCAGGGTTACTTGGGCCGAAAATTTTGACAGTTTCAAACTAAAACAGCGTGTACGCTTGGTAAAGTGAGACAGCGTGTGAAGCATAGTATAGCGTCATTATATGCATACGTATTTGTATGTTTAATATATGAATGACCACAGTCGGCGAACACCCTATCATTGTACACTTTCCTATGTTCAAGTACAAATTAAACATAACAATAAGCATCAGAAGTGATAAATTTAGAACTACCGTTGCACGAGTATTAAAACCAACTGCGCCACGCGTAATTAGCCAGGAAATTGTATGGCTTACACTATGAAATACTATTTATTTCATTAACACAGCTGAGTATTGTTTATGCCAATGTTTTTGATTCAAAGGCTTCTATTAAATCAAGTTAGTATAAGCATAGATTCTTACAAAAAATATTTATATTTCTTTTGCGGGATTTGGAGCACTTTGCAAAATTCAGAATCTTCGTACTTTTTGATTGAAGATTGATTATCTCCACAGCCACAACGGTTATTTGCGTGGTAACTATTTAATACGTGTTAACAGCACACATATTTCTCAACATGCCGTCTAATTATTGAGCGATAAGTTTGGATTGAGCACAATACTACCAAAATTATACGGATGTTGTCAGTTATGGGCTCGAATCATCTTGTCATGGCTTAACTCGTTACTGATTGTCGTTGAAGAATAAATGACAGGCTCGGCACCATGTCGTTTTCTATTTATGACTTTGAGACAAGTTTAGTGTGGCAAAAATATTGAAAGGCTTAATTTTCGAATGTTTAACTAAAGCTCCAACTGTAGAATTAAGCAGTGTTCTGCAGCCCTATTATTACAGTTTAGAGGGCATAGTTTCGCCGATGTGTATTAATTTATTGTTTAATTATAATGTAAAGCACTAGAAGTATCAGATAAATTTAAATTAACATGAACATAAATTTATTATCACATTTGGGGTAAACGATACGTGTGAAACCAGAAAAGGATAAATTTAAATTAACATGAACATAAATTTATTATCACATTTGGGGTAAACGATACGTGTGAAACCAGAAAAGAACTGAAAATCGCTGAAATTTTTGGTCTAACAGTAGAAATTGCAAGAGATGTAGATTTATAAATTTTGTATTTACGCAGAAATTGCTGGAACACATCAAGATAATCATTTTGAGCCCATGGCCCAACCGATCCGACCATCCACTGCTGTGATATAACATTAAAACTTACATCATGAATTATTTGCGTAAGTTATGTGATGTTAATTAAATGATACAAAGCCTTACTGCTACCTACGATAGTTGGAAATACATAAAAATATGTTAAACTTACAACACGTCATCAAGTGAAGAAATCCCAACGCCACACGGGTAAACCCTATCGCACACAGTGCAAATAACCACGAAATTACATGTCTAACACCATGAAATACTCTGTATTCCCATAAACATTACGTCATGTATTTATCCCAATGTTCTTGGTTCTAAGACTTGAATACATTATGTGAATCTGTTAAGTATATATATTTTTTCAAAAATACTTAAATCTGGTTCTTTTGCTGGAACGGTCGCACTATGGGCATTTCTATTGTGGTTAATTTTTGATCGGAAGGGGATCTTTGGGAACCACAAAATTTATTCTCTTCCTAACAATTTTAATACATGTAAATAGCACTCATATTTTTCAACATAACGTCTAATAATTGAGCAATAAGCTTGGATTGGACTCAATAATACAAAAAATTTTAACGTTGTCATTCATGGGCTGGAACAAATTAGTAACAAGCAACTTTCAACCTATTGATTGCCGATGCCTATGAGGGTTTACCTATGCGTAATTTATAGCAAGAATAATTGATGAAAATATAGTCTTAGTTGCTGGGGCTTAAGTTATTACTGATTTTTGTTAAGAAGAAATAACAAATGAATGGTCAATGGTCAACACTATGTCTGTTTCTATTTACGACCTCGAAACAGGTTCAGTATGTCAAAAATATTAAAACGACGGCCCATGTCACCTTTAGGAACTTCCCATTTTCCCGTCAAAAATTATATTACATTGTTGTGTGTACGTTTTGTATATTTTGTTTTTCCCATTTTCCCGATTTCCCGTTTTCCCATTTTTGATATCTCCAAGTTGTAGACAACGTGAAGAAGTCAGATGAACGGGAAATTGGGAAAACGGGAAATTGGGAAAATGGGAAATTGCAAATCGGGAGAAGGGGAATACGAAAAATTGCGAAAGCGGGAAATTAGCAAAACAAAAACCGCGAAAATGAGAATTGATGAAAATCGGAAACTGGGGAAAAGGGAATTTCCTTATCTTGACTTTCTTGCTTTTCAAGATTCACATTTCCCATTTTAAGAACTTCCCTATTTTTCAACATTTTTCTATTTCCCAATACTATGATTTCTCGACAGTTTCGTGTTTCAGCATTCCGCCACATTTCCCCATTTTCGTACTTCAGTGTTTCCAAATATTGTTTCGTTCACAACTTTAGCTGCTTTCCCGTATTTTCCGTAGTCCGATATCCTCTGTTTATCCAGTTTTCCTTCGCGATGAATCCACGTTATTACCAATATATAGGCCTAGGGGTTGGCTCTTCCCAGAGAGCTTGTAATCTCGGTTTTGCATTTTATATTGTAACATCGAGCACTCGCGAAATGGACACGCTGACAGGTGTAAGGCTTTAATTTTAGTTCGAAAATGTTACTATAAATAAATAACTTTTCTGTTATATTTTAATAAAGGGTTTCAGGGGTTTTACGGTCGACGAACTTTAATTCCAGAATTGTGTAGTCTGTCTTCATTTGTTAGGTTATGTATCGCGTGCAGGCCGTCAAGCATGACGTATATTGTGTTTTTCGGTAAGTTGGTTACGACAATCTGGTTATCTGCAATCCGCCACCAATAGTTCGTACCTTTTCAAGTGGTTTTAAATGTGTTTAGGGTCGATGAACACAATTTCAAAATATGGTCTCTCTTCGGTTGCTGGGTTATGTATTGCGTACTAGGCGTCCGGATGGTCCATATATATGAGCATAACTGAACCA